>JAODAG010120825.1:6675-26659 GCA_027574785.1 Orphnurgus asper
CTTAGATCAAATTATCAAAGCCTTCTCCCGATCTTTATTGGATGGCCTCTTAGATCAAATTATCAAAGCCTTCTCCCGATCTTTATTGGATGGCCTCTTAGATCAAATTATCAAAGCCTTCTCCCAATCTGTATTGTATGGCCTCTTAAGTCGAATGATCAGAATGATCCATGACTTTAGTGAACTTTATTTGAATAAAGTATCAAAACCACCCACAGATCTTTATTGGATGGCCTATTTATCAAATGATCAAAATCCTCTGCAGATCTTTATTGGATGGCCTCTTATATCAAATGATCGCAACCCCAGAAGAACTTTCCTCCTTTCTCTGCAAACCCTGATTACTTTATATTGGTGGCCATTTCATTCATGTTTTAAGTTTAGTAATAATTGTTACTTGGGGATAGGGTATGTTATTAATGTCTCGATTGACTTGCCAAATGCTCTTGTATAGTTTGAGGAAAATGTTGTCAATCGTCAGGAGTCGTCATGAATATTGCAAAATAATATCCAGCCATTAATACAATCATAGGATTCCTTGATCCTACTGGGTAATTGAAAACTAATTAAAGTAATCTGGTTTTGAATCAGTTATGCATTTTCACCTGAGAATTTATGGATCCGAAGTATATTAGTGTCTATTAATTGTCTGTGTCCTACCAGTCCATGATGTTGTTGTCTTAGCTCCATGATCAGTGAGGTAGCATAGGTCACAATGAGGTATTAACTTTGTTTGCCATATATATCTACTTCCATTGCATGAAAATCTGTGGGAGCTTTGTCCCCTACGAACTTGATTACCTTGCATCATAATTTTCCTTCTCATATAACCACTTCACAAAACTCATTTTGATCATACCTAGTTATATTAATCATTCAGTATATATATATCACTTTGAATGTGTAGTATCCTAACAGGTCATTCAGCTGTTGTTAATAGTTTTTGGAATTGGGAGTGTTATGTGAAACATTGCTCATTGCTCAGTGAGTAAGGGGTGTTCACTGAAATAGAGAACTTGTGCCAAATAACTTGTATAACTCGTACAACAGTTGCCGTAAAACAGTTCTTGTTGTTTTTATGTTGTTCTTCAAGGTAAAAAGTATAGAAGAGTATATCTGAATTGAAGGGTATTATCTGAATGGAATGGTATACCTTAATGAAAGGGTATACCTCGGAAGAATGTAATCATCTATTATTAAAAAAAGAATTATTCTCATCACAATTCCTTCTCTGTTTTCTGCATGCAGTTGTGAAGCCATCATTCCCCCAGTCGCAGGGATCAGCTCACCAACAACAGTAAGGAGAGAAATGCTGATCGGCGTGTCGGATACAGCTCATCTCAACCCGATAGACAAAAGTAAACTTGTTACTTTACAAATAAATAGTTCATTAATTTCAAGCCTTGTGAATACATTAGTTGTGGAAGTGACTTGCAAGAGTCAAATGTATAATACATTGTAAAATTTGTGTTTAACATTTCAACAGATATTGTTGATTAGTCAAGATTCCTGGAACACCAAACTCTACTAGACGAATTTATTTGGTGGTGTTTGACACACCATAGTTAATGGACATCGTGACCAATGTATTTGTGTCATCAACTTATATGTTGCAGCTCTATTCAACAAAACAGCCAAAGGTGTAACAAATCAATGAAGCACAGTACTTTGACAACCTTTTGTTTATAATTTTTTTAATTTAATAAACAAATGAGGTTGAGAGGGAATGTCAATTGGACAAGGTTTAACAAGTTTTATCGAAACTATAGCTTGTTGGACAAAATCCGTGCTTTTGTCATGCTGTACAGTTTTATGTAAACACATCAACTTTACAGATTAAGTTTAATTGCCAACATGTGCCAGTTGCAGACAACCTTTTTATTTTATGCAAGGAAATATAATTGCATGTCCCATCAGAACTGCAGTAGGATAACGAATGGAATTACCCATCGATTCTTGTGTATGTCGGTCGATGTTGTTTATATTGGCAATATTGTCCCAAAATGACAATTTGTCATTTTAAAGGCGAGTGTGGTACTTAAATTCTGTGATATCAAGCTACTATCACACTTATGAACAGATGAGATTGTCTTTGTTTTCAGACTTGTGGTCACGTTCTTCAAATCTACCTCAAAGATTTAATTTTCTTCAATTTTTTTTTAAATCTTGTTTCATTCGTATTAATAGTTCTGATTGTGGTCACTGAAATAATTTTTTCATTGATCAGGTGAGAGAGTTTACGAAAAATGAAAACGTGTTAACTTCCTTAGATTTGATGGACGTATCAAAGAGAGGCGATCCAGTCAAATTTATGGAGCTTCATCGTAAAGGGGCCAGCCTAGAGGCCCGGGACCAACACGGAATGACAGTACTCCACCAAGCGGCACGGTTTGGCCACAAGGAGATAGTACAGTACATCATCGATAACGGTAAGCTACTTTTGGAAAGATTATGAAGGGCTGCGTAGGTCAGCTGTCGCGAAACTTTTAAAAGTGGTCCATGTTCCCAACGCTTTGAACATTGTGCGGCTATTATCCCAATGGTCATGACCTGGAGGAGAAGACATTTTGGCATCCCCGTCGTTGTTGGCGCGACCACTTGAGGCGACTGGGATATATAGCACAGTGATTTAACCGTATCTCACTAATATCCGTCTGAATATCTACCAATTTAGTCAAAACTGGAGGGGAAGATATTTGGGTGTTTTCAGCAAGATCTGACCCTTAGATTTTTTTCATTACATGATAGCGAGTGGTTGCTCCTGAAAACAAAAGACACGGTTGTTCCTATTGTGACGTGATAAACTAAATTGTGTCACTGAAGGACAATGTATGATAGGAGTGTTAGGTTTTGAGTCCACAGAAAGATGCAGCATGCTGCACAAGATGGCTGCCAGTTCAGTTCTGCTGTATTTCATAAAAATGGTGGCACTTTTAATCTACTACAAGGAGACTGACTATAGCATCATTTGTATTTCTTTATTAATTTCCAAATCAAATTTGATGTATTGAGTTTTTCTCCCAGGATGAGGCATACTGCACAGAACATTGTAAGTACCATGGAATATAATATATTTCATTCTTGTCTTCTTCGTCCTTAGGTTTAACGTCTTTGCTGGACGCAGTGGACTATGAAAAAGACCAAACGGCTCTGCACAAGGCTGCCTGGTACATGAGAAGGACGATCTGCAAGATGTTAGTTGAAGCTGGGGCGTCGCTGACCCAAACGGACTACCAGGGGAACACGCCTCGTCTCCAAGCTTTAAAGGCAGAGGATAACGAACTAGCTGAATACCTTGAAAGTAAGACAATTTTTTGTGGGTGGGGGGTGGTGGGGTAGTATGATGGTAAAAGACATATAGCAAACAAAACATCAAGTAATTGCTGACCCATAAAATACTTGACTTCGTGGTCATATCCTCGTAAGATGAGTCCTTGGTGACATTTGTTGTAAGGTTCCCTTATCATAGATTTACTCTAAGATATCTTGTTTGTTTTGTTTTCCATCGTATCTTCATATCTGATTGTAAGACAAAATTTGAACAAAACCCAGAATAAGTACCAAATTAAGCGCTAATTCTGTTGGAGTGCTCGGCCCTGATCAGTTCCGTAGTCAACAGTATACTTATTAAATATAAAGTAAGGACAACAAAAAGAATCATCGTAAAGTGAATAAGCGATAATGTAATATATTTCAAGCATCTAGATAAAATGGCATAAGGTGGGGTGCCACTTAGTGGTGTTATTTTTAATGTTTTGTAGTTATTTAAATTGACCTTTAACCTAATTCTGTCTTTGAACCACCAGAACATGAAAGCACAGTCAAAGGTCAGAATCACGAGACGGCCGTTTGACCAAAGGAGGCTCGTCTTGATACTGTAAGATGACTGATG
This sequence comes from Orphnurgus asper, assembly GCA_027574785.1. Taxonomy (NCBI): domain Eukaryota; kingdom Metazoa; phylum Echinodermata; class Holothuroidea; order Elasipodida; family Deimatidae; genus Orphnurgus; species Orphnurgus asper. The sequence goes on from JAODAG010120825.1 coordinate 10,568, forward strand.
TGAGAGGAAGTTACAAACTATGACAATGGGAAAAGACAAGAATAGCAAAGGATTACAAGGAGCCACCACCATCAAGAGGAAATTTTGAAGAGAACTGACCTGATTCTCATGAAGAGGGATGTGTGGCTTGGTAAGGTGTTAGCATCATAAACAAAACTAAATTTTAGCAATTAGTGAAAATATTGTTGTTTGTGAAATCTATGTGCAATAGCTCTGTAGATCATTTTAAAGCTAATGTAGTGGAGTCAACTTCTTCTTTTAATTCAATTCTGAACATTGTGTTGTCTGACCTGACAGCCACAGGCATCTTTCGCATTTGGTAGATGTCGCCATCGCCTTTATGGCATATCTGCTCATCGGAGTGTTAATAACTTGGGGTAAGCTGTGCGGTGTCGGGGTCAGCATGAACCAGTCAAGACGCGTTTACTACTGCTCTCGCCAGACGACTCAGTATGTAAAATTACCACTTCGATGTGTACTTCAGGATGTAAGGTGTGAAGGATGTAAACAAGGCATAGATGTGTATTTCAGGATGTAAGATGTGAAGGATGTAAACAAGCATAGATGTGTACTTCAGATGTAAGGGGTGATGAAGGATGTAAACAAGCATAGATGTGTACTGTATGTTGCACAATGCACCAAAGTCTGCCAACGATCAATTCAATTCTCTAATATGTGGAGTGTCATATGTGTCTTAAGTTGAGTGACTCAGTGTGTAATATGGTGCTCTAAAATATGCCACACATCTGACCATTAACGTACCTCACCTGGGGATCACAGGATCCATTTTGCAATGGACAGGTGCCACTGTTTTTATAAGGGTGGTATATTGCAAAATAAAGATTTATAAACCTTTACACCAATCATGGTCCTTTTAGAAAGAGTCTACAACATCTTGTGTTCCAGCATCATTAGCAATGCAAAGATATTTATTGCGTTATGTTGACGATGACTTTTTGGTGGTAGGATGCCTTCTATCCAATTTATTAATGGAGTATATTCTAATACTTTCTTTGAAAGGATGGTGCGTATTTTGGAAGAAGATTATATCAAAAGAGTGTAGTGTCCTTCTGCTAGCTGTACTTCATTAAGTACACAAATCTGTACATGAGGTATATCGTCCCATACCCAATTCTTTACATGAGTTAGATCTTCCCTGTCACAAATCTGTACATGAGGTATATCTTCCTTCTGCCAACGCTAGAACTTCAGAGCTGTTGACGCTACAATTAGTGATGCGACTATGCATGTAACAATTGCCTACAAAGCATGTCTGTGTACCTATCGCACCCTGTTGTGGGTTGAAATTCAGCAAGCTGCCCATGCTCTGTTCTTTCCTTGGAAATGAATCTATACTCTAGCAAGATTTTCATACCTTTGCTCAAACCTGACCTTACATCATGCCACACAGCCTCACCTACAGCCTTAGCTGTTAGTAGTTATGACAGTGAATTGTTTAATTTAGTGTAAACAATGGTATGAGGAACCACAGCTCTGCAAGTAAACACTACAGAAGTATGGAACTAGTTTTGGCGGAATGCATAATGATTGTCAGTGATTATTTAGCACGGTGACATATCTACCAGATGCCACTGTAACAAAGGAAACCTTTTCACCAGTGCACATAGCATGTTAGTATGATACACTTCACTATGCTGTGCAAGTTCCATAACTTTATATGAATATAAAATGCAGAGATTATCCAATTTGTTTTTCAAATTTATTAAACTATTTTTCATTTCCCCATAATGGTTGCTCTTAAATCTTTGCTTTGCAAAAACAGTAAACGTACAGTAGACAATATATTTTCAAATAAATTAATAGAGCTAGAATAAATGCATTGTAAATTAAGAAGCCCATTCATAATGAAAATATTACCGATTGTGATTATAAAGTCTAAATAAATATATATATATAATATCTTTGTGAAGAAAAATTGTTCAATATGAAACCGCTTTCCTTAAAATAAAATCTCTAGGATAATTATTTAACATTGGCTTCCTTCCTTCAATTTATTAATTAATATTCTGCTTTATAGTATGTTCTATAACTGTAAACTATAAATGCTATACTTATATAGTTACATTTGCCATAATTTATTGAGATAATTTTTGGTTCCTCGTATAAAGTAAAAACTGGCAGTAATAGTGAAGTAACTCTCAGTTGTTAAAGAGTCTAAAATCAACATCAAATGTTGTTTTCACAGGGGGTCGGTCGTTAACCTCACTGTTTTGTCTCAAATTTGTAACCTTTTATCATGTGAATCATTTAATTGCATTGTTTGTTTTTTTCTGGGTTTTTTTCAAACCCTGGAATGTCAATCAATTCAAACAAGTGAGTGTAATAATAGCCTTAGCAATTTATTATCAATGAATTGAAGTTTTTATTCCTCTATTTTAGTTTATAAACGATATCTCTTTCTGGGACCTTCAGTCTAATATCTAAAGATTCCAGCTCGTACAAAAGCTCGCTTATATACTCTGGTTTGCTTCTCATGTATACTGGTTTGCTTCTTGTATATTCTGGATTGCTTCTCATTTATTCTGGTTTGCTTCTCGTATATTCTGGTTTGCTTATAATGACTAGTTTTAATTGCTCTTGGCTCACATTAGTCTTCTAGACTTCTAAATACATTGAGCAACACCTGACGAGTGTTTAATTATATCCATTGCATTGTCGTACAAAATTGAATTGCAGATTCTTTAAGGAATGTAATAGCATCAGCAACAAATTGAACACTGCGTTACCTTCTGGGGGCCCTATTCACTGATATATTTTTGAGAGATATGGCAAATTTAATTGACTTTTAGTTTACCAGCTACACTTCACTTTGTCCTTCTATTTTAAAGTCTTTATATATTGTAGTGAATACACCATTCCTGTGATCAAATTCAAAGGACTGTTTGTAATCCACGCAATGAAAAGACCTATGGACACGGTCGTGCCGACACAGAAACGGTGTGATAAATATGGAAAAGAAATGTCGTGCAAACGTATGTAGTGGACAGTTCCAATGAGATAAACATGGAAAATCATCCCTCTTTATTTGGCATAAATGCAGTTTCATTCCGAGGGAGTTCAAGCTGGAAGCAAATGTTTTAATCCCACTTTCGTTCATTCGGTCTTTCAAAACTTCCAAAACCGTTCATCCCGGCAGCTGTTATTCCAGCACAGAAGCTCTGTTAGAGAAGCTGCAAATGTTGCATTCATTCAAATTGGGGATGGAAGCTAGGTTTAAAGTGAGTTGCAAATATACAGTAGACACTTCCTATTTTGCTACTTTAAAGAAAGACGCTAAACAAAGATGTGAAAGATATTCAACTTAACAGGTAAATCTAATTGCTTTGTGGACAGATCAGTAAGATAACTAATAAATTACTGCCAGTCTGCACAATATCGTTACTCCATGTATTACCCTTGTTGGTTGCCTGCACTACCGCTTAATTGGTTGAGAATCTATCATCAGGCTGCAACAGAAAGATGCCTCTAAATGATGATGTTGGTGTTGTGTATCTTGTTAAATTTTAGAATTATGAGTCATCGTGGACCATTTGTGGATGGTAGAAGTTTAGCAGGTTGAATTATTTTTGTTGGCAGATTCATTGTTTATTTTTATACCATAGCTAAACATATCATTGTCATATATATCTAGATTAAAGTGATATCAAGTTTACTATATTATCATCCACCTGGATGTGGGAAATGTTTTAAGACTTTTTATGTACCTCTATCATTGCATTTCTCATCAGATTTTTAATTCTACAGAGAAGGTATCTATCGTAATCATCGTCATTTGCAATATGTGTAGGGTATAGTAAGAATTAGTGTCATGGATAGAAGTGACTTTGAATATGTTGGCTGTTCGGCTCAGCTTGTCGGAGATGTACAATGGCTATCTTACAGTAAGGTGATATAACGGAGGGATAAGAATGTCTACCATAGCCATCTTAGCAGGAGTTACTCATGTGCATTTCATATGTCCATTGCCTAAATTGATGAAAGACTCATATGAAGTCATGATGTTGTTATACCTAGAATGGTACAGTACAAAATGGTAAAGTTACAGGTATTGTTGGTGTTATACTTTGAAGATAGCAAGTCATCAGTTTACCTGGGGTTTCCAAGTTACAGTACCCCCCCCCCCTTTTTTCGCCTTCTATTTTGGCATGCATGTGTGAATTGTACACTCCAGACTAATAGTACAGCCTGCTGGCAGGAATTCTTTTCTACAGTAAACCTCATTCTCTATGTAAATGTAAAGATTTAAAATATATCTGTTTGGCAAGTATTTTGAAATGATTTCGCCAGGTGTGTTTTAAAAGGACGTATGTTTATTTTGTATCTGCATTTGAATTAATCCTGGCTTGAGCAGAGGAAATGTCCAGTGTGAGTATAATATTTTATGTATGAGTGTATGTAGATGTCCAGCTGATTCAGTTTGTCATGTATGAGATAATAAGCATTGTGTTGGTGAATTGTAAACTACAGCTAAATTCTAGACAATAAATCACATCCAATATTTTAGACCACCTAATGGATCAATGGGATTGATTATTTTGCCAAATCGAATGTAGACATTCACAAAAATGGAATTGAACCAACAGTGTATTACATAACTGCATACCAAGGAGCATTTTATGAATTGGACAAGAAGACTAATTACTATGACTAAATTTTTCTATCATGCATTTGGCAAATGCTATAATAAGAAAGAACTATACTGAATTTTTTGTAACATTGTGTGTTAGGCATTTTCAACGCTGATGAGAATATGTGTGACTGCTTGTGTTAATAACAAAGTAAATATACTAATTGCCTTAGTGCTTGCTCAATGGAAATGTTGATTCCATTTCACGTTTAAGAACAAAACGGACAATATAATCTCGTACAAGTGATTTTACGAGTCAGACGTTCTAGATTTTTTTCAGACAACATTCAGATCAGTTTGGGAATGGTCAGAAATGGACAATTAACAGTTTAGTGTTGTAAAATAAATACCTCAAAATTACTCAATGACTGTGTTCGTGGAGTGCTTTTATGGAATGTTCTGGGTCAGCTAATTATATCATTCAAAGAAAGAAGACATTTGCAGAAAGCAAATCCATGACTGGGAAACGTCATCAAATAGAGCTAAACTGTTCACAAACCATAATCAAACCATAATCACATAAATTACTATCAATGAAATACTAGCTATCCTGTTTACCCGAGTTGATAAACATTGCTCATGGACACAGGCGTGAATCACTATTCAGATCGATGACTCATTGTAAAATTCCTTGTACAAACTCACTAAACCCTAACCTTAACAATACAACCAACAAAAGAACTTACTGAGGGCTAGATTTTTTTAATAGACTTAAAAAATATATTTTTTTGGTGTAATTCCTGAGTAGTGTAGTACAAGATACAGATGCATTTTACGGGCGCATGTTTCGCTTGCATGTGCTTTTATCTTTTTAGTTTTATCTTTTAAGTTTTCCTTCATGAGGACGACCGGTATACCGATTCGTCTATGTATGGGCTATATTATGCCAATCAAGTGTCAAGTGGTCCAAACTGAAACTGTTCTTTCTTATATCTTAAATGTACATTTAGTGTACTTTGCTATTTATGTGTTACTTTGGAAACTTGCACAGAGTACTATAGGAAATGTATTATTCTATTCTAAGAAATCTATAAATTTCTTTAATGCTCTGCGTTACAGTTTGACTTTTGGGTTGGGTTTTCATTTTGTTATGTCCACCTTCGAAATGGTGAGTTACTCCTTTGTGGCCGCAAGTGTTACCGAATGTAAGACTTAATTTAAGTGCACATCATTTCCTTCATGTACATGAATTAAAAATACCTCGTTTGTAAGGCTGTTTTTTAGCTAAAGCAAAAGCTTTGGCACTCTTTGGAGCATTGCAAGTACAAAGTCAATGTCGGCGTTCTAATCCCAGCAGCAACTTGTAGGCTGGCTACACATGTCGTAAGAACTTATTTTCATGACAATGTCGAATCTCTCAGTTACCCATTACGACAGAATCTTCAACATCGCATCAAACAGAATCGTTCACAACATTGGGGCATAGTGCAAAATGAGCAATTAGGGAAAATTTTCTACGAGGTGACTTAGTCACTCCAAATGTGTGCTTCACAAACATGTTATGTGGAAATACACTCGCTTTCTGACTACCACATTATGTCCCCATACATGTAGGCCTATACTCTCATAGTTATTGACCATTATCTACCTCGTATTAATGTGGAATTTCATCGTGGGGTTCAACTGTACTCGTGCTAGTCGGTGGGGGACTGCACAGTGTCGTATGAAAGACAGATTTAGGATATTCCAAGCCATCACTTCTGTTGAGCAATGGGCCAAGGGCACGTGCTGAGACCCAAAGACAATTCATTTTCAAATCTTCAAAAGTTTACCTCAAATGCATGAAACAGACATGTTTGGTTCAGAATTGTTCGTTTCTCTGTTTAACTCTTCCGTGTGTCTAACACTGTAAGTATTATGTAAGCCATTGTATCTACCGGGCTCCATCATATATTACGTGCAATGGCAACGCGCATTGGGAAGTATCAATCCACGTGTTGTACTGCTCTTAGTACAACATTCAAACTGGACAGTACGCGCGACTCGATTGGTTAGTCCCCAGTACGATACTCCACCCCCCCCCCCCATTTTGCAGCCATCCGTCTATACTTGAAAATTTCCCCCTCCCTCTCCCTGAGATAGACTTTCGTTAACTTCCAACACGATATATTCGGGGTACCATGTCGAATTTTCCGGCTCAGGCTCCGTCTACATGTGTGTGGTTTGGGGTTGAAGGTTTGCGTGAGGGGTTCCCTCCCGACTAGCACGGATCAGTAACCCGTGATGACACACAATAACAACTACACTCCATTGGGCAGCTCTTGATAAGCATAAGCGTTGATAAGCAGCGCATAGCTTCTTAGACACAAAGGACAAGTTTACATGCTTGGCACGCGTTATTTAATTTTTTTTCGTTTGCGTTGGACTTAACACCACTATTACCTAAGATAAGACATGGTTGGGACTTCCTGATTAGGGTAACCCCATGAACACGTAGACACTGCAATTTTATATAATTAGTTCCCAAACATATAAACTATGATTATGATTGTTCCATGTTTTATAAGGAGACTGAATTCGCCATAGTGGGTTTATAGCTCCGGGTTTCCTGTAATCCTTATCCAATCCCTGAGTGGAAATATTATTTCCGCTCTCCAGAACATACAATGCTTAAATGATACTTAACATCAGCATTCACTTCATATAGCTCATATGTCACATTATATTGTAAACTGGCTTACTGAATTGTTTTCAACGAACTCATCTACAGTTATTGCCATCGTGGTTAAGAGTTGTAAAAACGCAAGCAGTCACACATTTCTCTTCAAACGGCCACTTTTTACGGTGTTACTACTAAGTTAAGTTAGTCATAATTATTTACCTGCTAAACTGCGTATGTTTATAACATTGATAACAATACATAGACGTATATCATAGTGACGCTTATAGCCTATGCCAATTACAACAACCACATATCGTCAGGCATATAAAATGATAGACGATATTTTGGGGCAGTAATCATATCCTGGTTAGAAATGTATATGCTAGCATTTAGCACGGTGTACCAGTATGTGGTTATCCGTACAATAACCACAATCGTCATACATGCTATGACATGAGAAGTAATACGACCTGGTTTATAATTGTAATCGCTACATATTGTATATTATAAGAATGTATTGTGAAGTATAGCACGTTGCACATATATGGCAAAGAGAGGGATAGCCTATATTATTCATGACCAGTCGTTAGATCTACATGAAACGAATATGAGTAGTAATCATATTGGCACAACAACCGATTACGAAGCAATTTACTCTTTGGTCAAGGTAACCTCTAGGTTTTAAGTGTTTATTTAATATTATAACTTAAAATACAACTTGAGTAAATATTTTCAAAATCAGAAAGCCGTTATTGCTTAAGTTATTGTTTGACTATAAATGAGTCTAGTCCAGTACTTTGCATTTGTAAACATGTGGACAAAACAACAAAAAAACAGTAGAATTGCAGGTGCAATAAATTATTACTGCTTAAATGTGGAAAGCTATATTGTTTAATTTAATGTAACTCTCTAATGAACATTATAGTCTATTTCAGTACTTTGGAGTTACAGACATATGGAGTTCACCATACTGCATGAAAGTGCAATTGCAGGTGATAAACGTTTAATTCTTCCTTGTTGCTAAAATTCTCGTTCAGCTGACAGGTTGACAGTTAAATGTATGAAGTAACCAGTTACATCGAATTAAGGAATTGCATATTGATCGATATAAATTGTTGCAGTACTGAGTATGGATTCATTCTTAAATATGCCTAATATGCTGATCGAAAAGGTGTACAGTACTCGAATGGATTGGTGTTATCGTGTTCCGCATGTGCTTGTTTGAAATTACCATTATTTGCGCTTTCTACACAACAAAACACAGTTCATTTATACTAATCTGCATCTGAGAGTCGTGGGGTAAATTATTAATGGTCAAAAGGGAGCTTTGTGCGAAATAACAAAAAATAGCAGATCACAATAGTCCATTTTCTTGAAGCAAAACAAATTGTTCGCTTTATGTCTGTGGATTGGAGGACGATAGTTCCCCATGTATACCTCCAATTCATGTTATAATGGTACACAGTTTCTAATTGTTATTTTCATTTAGATTAACGGGGCTGGAATTGTACTAACAGAAAGTCCTTCGTACACAGCTCTTATCGTATTAAGGCTGGCGGAAACCTACTGTTATGGCAACATGCTTTATTTGCTATAACAATAACAATTACCAACTGTGTTCTTGTTTAAAGTATTTTGATCATTAATGTATTGTAGACTTAAACAACGTTGTTTTTTTACTTCAGTACTAACAAAACGTTGAGTTACAATTACACGTGGACTGTACTATATATATTCGAAATTTGACATACGGAAATGCATGTCAACGTTCATCACAGTTTGCGCCAGTCATGGATTATTGTCATGACGGTTAACATGGCATATTGCAACGTAGCAGATGTATTAGTTGCCGCAGTTTAGTTGTTCAGAAATTATTAAATATAATATACAAACGCACCGAGTAGTTTAGATAGATCCTATATCCTGAAGTACTTTCACCTCCAGTAGGTAAGTTTCCCCAGCAACCGAAAATGCTACATTGTAACTTCACCCGTTGTTTTTCGTATTTCAAATTGATTTATCATACTTCAATATCATACAGTGCAATCAATACTAACCGTTATATATCTAGAAATAGTACCGGTATTGTAGACCGTGGATAAAGAAAATGTTTGTAACTATTTCGCAGAGTATTTGAACATTCTTGACACTATTGGACAAAACATTTATTTATTAGTAGTAGTAGTAGTAACCTACTACTATAAATAATAGTTATAAATCTTCTCGGCATTTTGGCTAAGCTTATGTTGTGTAGCGTCTGCGACGTTAATGCCGGCCTGCATTGGTTAATGGCATGCTATCCTCCAACAGCGCCACTGCGAGCTACAAATTACATCGCAGTACGAGGTCCTGGGAGGTTGATAAGTTGATCCTGGTATATGCTGCAGTTGTTTGTTGTTATATCCCGGTGTTCTTTTGTATTAATTTTGTTTTATAATCTCCACGTGGAATCCAACCAGTGAACAAGAGTGATAGAGATGCACGTCCCTCAGCTGGTCATGTTGCAGATAGAACGAACACCCCCTGGACGAGAGATATAGAGCCCTAACAATAAAACCATACATTACATAAACATGTTTGCTTCGAAAACAGAAATCTAAAAATGAAACTGTATTGTCCTTGTAATGAGATCACCTGGGTCCTGGTGTCAATGGTAAGCAGCACTATTTAACTGCTGCGTTGACTTACTAAACTGGTCGGTTCGACTTTGTAGAGGTGTTCAGCATTCATTCCCTACCCATCGTCAGAAAGCTGATGAGTTGGTCTTTCATGGCACGTTCGTTTTTCCATAACATGTCCCTTTGAAATTTTTCAGCTTAGAAGAGGATTAAATTTAGATTGGTTGAAACCAACCCCTTAAATGTTTTGTTAAAAATGTGAAATTTTTCCGCCCTTCCCCCCCTTCCCCCCCCCCAATTTTTTTTTTTAATAATTACTCAAACGGTCAAAATCTTCTTTAAATCCACCTGAATTTCACGCAATGTATACTACGTCAAACAGTCCGGTGCTGATCTAAAGGGTACGAGGAAAGTCGGACGTTAGGCACTTTACCCCCACGGTGAACCTTTTCTCTACGGTGAACCTTTATGGCGTATCAACACCAATCTAATGGTTGTGTGTTTTGTGCATGTTATATTGGGCTGCTCGCATTGCCAGCAGTCATATTTTCTCTTTTTTTTGTCTCGTTTGGTTTGTAAGTGAATGAATGCATTGATGGTTTCATCTGGATTTGTTTATTTATTTTTCTATGATGGTATGTTTACAAATTTTCTTCAATTATTCGTTTTAAGTCTATACCTTGATTTATTTTTTGGGCACAATGTGATATCGTATAGTACCTTGCTTTTTCTCCAAGTGTTAGTAGATTAAAGTATCTGTGAACAATTATTTTCAAATTTTATGCATAAGGTAATTCGTGGTGTTAAAAGTAATATGTTAATAGAGGGCAGCAAGGACAAATGAAGGAGAGTTTATAACACCATGCTGGTCTTGGTTCTGTACCACCATTGTTATCTTTAGTCTGCCAAGTGTTTATTACTAAATGATAAAAAAAATCTTAACATTGTTTTCTCCTCTTTTGATTTCTTTGTGATGCTCAGCCTTTGGACGTTTAATGCTATGGGGTTTCTGAAACAGCACATAATTATAGACATAGGAACGTTAAAACGGTAGTGAATCTCAACCGTGGTCCATAGCGACCTCGAAATGAATTTGCTAATTGGGGGAAATGGACCATGCAGGGGAACCCACCAATATGAATAGGGTGCCTATGACCGGCGTATAAGTAGCGTTTGCGCATGTACGGTACCTACACCAATCACCATACTAGGATTGCCGGAGGCGGGCGGCAACTTTTCAATAACACTTCTAAATGACCAAAAGCGTAAGCTTCCGGGACCCTTGAGTGGGCCCCAGGAACCTATCGAGTCGGTGTGCGTATCGTCCCCAGTAAAAACTGAAACAGTTCTGAAGACTGGATATGTCATATTTATAGAATGCAATCCCATGTATAGACAGATTTCATTTGCAACAATCATTATGTCATTGCTACGACTCATGTAAATATTAAATATATTATAATCAAATCAAAGGTACTGATGAATCTAACGTCATTAGAGGTAATTGATGAACTCTAAACCTAGCAAATTAATTAAGTTCTAAGTTGTAAATGTATTTTGTAAATACATGCATGAACTATGTATTAAATGGATCAGGCACATAAAGGATCATATCGGATGCATAGTTATTATTTTAGATCCAGTACCAGGCTTGCTCACACTCAGGTATTTACTATATTTTCAACTTCACTTCCCTGTATTCAAAATGACAACTGGAACGTTCTGCAAAATTTCGACATTGCTGTGCAATCCGTTGACTTCCGAACAATGAATTACTTTTGTAGGCATACATGATTCTGGCCAACTCTGATAAAGTGACTGTATGCAATTTTGAACTTTGACGTCAAAATCGGGAATAACCTTGGATTAGAAGTGAATCCTAACGACTTAGCTAGAAGAGTATGCAATTGCAGCGGCAGTTCCTCTCCCACTCCTTTGGTACCAAACAACAGGTGGAATTATTTTTTTTAAACTGTTTCTATGAACCTCTTTTCAGAACAGAATGTTATGCATGGAAGTGAGTTCGTTGCCAAATGCAGTACTTGGCTCGACCTTTCACCTTATCTACATCATGCGACGGCAAAGGCGGAAATTCCGTTGTCCGTTGTATCATGATTGCAGTGCAGACCTACCTAATCAGGCATGTACCATCCATGGTACAGTATTTCAAATTACCAAAGACGATTCGGGATTTTCCTTTCACCTAAAGTTAGTTATGTGTATGCTTGTGATGTGTCAGTGTAGGCCAGTTCTGATTAAAACGCGTTATAATGGAGGGATCTAGGCGTCATTACTAACATTCTTTCATTTTCACAATCCGGTAAGTATGAAACAAGGCTGTATAGGCCTACACTCTTATATCCAACTCAACACCGTTGTGGAGATAACATTAGCGGCCATTTTAGAAACTATCACATGACTTGATTGTAGCTTGCAAATACCATTTCTCAAAGAAGAAAACGTTGGGTAAGTTCACGATTGAGGCGAATTGAACTTCGCAGACGAACCATGCAGCTTGTGAAGGAGATAAGTCTTTGTCAGAAATCACTTAATCTTGGCAAACTATTTCGCATAACTAACAATTTTTTATTTGTCGGAAGTAGTACATCACTGCAACTTGCAAGGAGTTTGCATGCATTCGCAGTTGATATCAAATACCAGTTTACGTCCACGGTTGCAGAAAGTTTCTTCTTTCCTATTATCCTCATCAACCGTTCTATTTAGTTTCACTTCTCTCTCCTCTCCCATTGCTGTCTTCTTGTATCACTGACCAGTTACTTAATTTATTATCGAGTCCCTAGAGCGCCTAGGCTCTGGTGTTTGGTTTTAGTTAATAACCGGTTTAACTAAGTTCATTGTGTCGAGTATGACACATACAGCTGCCGTTTTATTCTCAATGAAGGGGGCAATGAAATAGTTTCTCTGCTATATTTGAACGAAAATTGCGGCGATAACTCTGGCAAAAGGTGAAGAGGAAACTACAAGTTGGATCATATAATTTCCTTTTCCTTTGTCGTCCTTTGGTAATAATTTAATGACTTGGTACTCTTTTATCTATTTCATTACAGACTGTAGCCTCCAACTTGCCTACACAATAGTACTACATTTTCTCCCCAATAAGACTCCAAACGATACAACGGACAAAACTTGGCTGAGTGGATATTAATTTAGTATCGATTAACTCTGTCCACAGACTTATAGTTCTAATTCCGCAGAGAAATAGCGCATCTTACAAAAACGCCAATTTCACTGACCTCCAAAACCCCTAGTTCTCCGAATATTGTGGCGAATTAGTGACGTCATATTTAGAAGAGCTCGGTACTTGACTTATATAATGAGTTACTAACTAGCTGTCGTCTAGTAGGCCTACACGTAGGTCATGTAGAACTATGTTAAGCTGCGTTACTGTTACAGTACTTCAGTTTTGCTGGAGCTTTTCCTATAGCTACCCTGCAGCTGTTCTGTTGCTGATAGTCCTATTAACGTGTTTCAATTACTACATAATGTCGTATTTGTACGCCATAATTTAGCAGTGCATTCATTGTTTTAGGTTTTGCAAAGTAAAATCTAGTAGACTTTGTAAAGCATTTTCATGCAAATTTCGACGAATCTTTTGAAACTTCCTCCCCACGCATTTGGATTACAATGTCTCTGATATGATCCGGTCGACTGATCTGTCCTACCTCACAGACTTTGAACACTAAGTTAATATAATGTACTTCTAAATTCATCGAAGGCCTCATGACTAGGGTATCACTGCACGCGAACCAATGAAGTCGCTCCAACCAAATTAGATCATGTCGGAAGAACTATAGGCCTAGAAGTATTCAATTACAAGTGCTCTGCTTACAAGATCTCCGTTATTGGTTGAGAAATTGTCTTATCAATATTTACAAGTTGTAAGTGATTGGCCAAGTATTAAATTAACAACATTAACATAATAAACATATACAAAGTGTATTAGTAAGTGAATCAGTATTTGGGTTTGGGATAACCCCATTTAATCACATCTATTTCGTTACTGCATGCATAAGTAGACTGAGCAATGAGGAGACTGCAGTTTAACCTGTGCGAATCGGCCGTACCGTAAGAGCTTTCTACTCGCTTTCCAGTTTCCATGCTCCATATCGATACATGAGGTCATTGTAGGTCATAGTCTTCCCGTATCCTGTTGGATCACAGTGAAATAAGGTATCGTTAAACTCCGAATCGCTCAGAATGGCTTCAAGTTCCTGTTGCTGTCGCGATGCTGTTATGTTTAGCTACAGAAACTAGCTTTTCGTATAATTTCCGGCAAACTACTTTCCCTTACAGTGGATAATACAGAATGACGTGTAGAATAGGAAGCAGGACAGATTTTCACATAGCGCTGTTACATTGTACAAGTACGCAGATACGCGTATGGTTGTGGCGACAGAGGATTGTCGTGACGTGTGGAATAAATTACTGTTAGTGTAACGCTCAGAGAGTGGATCACAGAACAGACTATGTAGATACAATCTTGCATGCTCGTGTCGGCAGTCGTTCTTTGCGTAAGGTTGCCTATGGCCATCTGTGGCGTCACCTTCCTTGCATGCCGCGACGTCCTTTCTTAAACCCATCGAGTTGTTAGTATATTAGGAGTATAGACAACATAATATAATATCACTTCACTTGAATAGTAGGCAATAATAAGCAAATATGCGTTGCAGCCTACGGTTCTCATTATGACTACTATTATCCATTATCTTACCAGTTAACGTTAATTGGCTGTCCCTGAAGTAGGATGGGATGGATGGCTACATGCCTTCCTCATTAACTTCTGAACATTAGTCGAAAAGCGAATGTTTGTTAAAGCCGGTGTTCATCAACGATCAACACCATACGGGCATGGTTTCTTTGTGAACTTTTACTATTATACTGAACTAAAGGTAAAAAGGTAGGAGCACATGCAGTCACTCCCGATTGTCTACATTGATATTATACTGCAATATCACAACATTTTGCATTTTGTTTCAAACTACCAAGGTTTCGGGCAAAATTAAAGATATATTTGGCCATGTACGCCTATGTCACGAGTAAATAAAAAAATAGGCCTACATATATTTGGACGGTGATTTATGTATGATCAAACTATCACAAATGTGAGTGTATGTATATATACGTCGAATGTAGTGTAGGGTAAATTAAGTGTTTTAAAGTGTACGGGATCATTGCACCTGCGTGTCTATATGTCCCTTATTTCCGTTATCATCCTACAGTGGACAACATTGTGGACAACATTGTGACACCATGGAGATGAACCCAATGGATCCTGTTAGACGAGCTGCATCACTTCACAAATTTGACGTCATGCTGTATGAAGTTAGCAACCATATTCCGCAATATAAAATTGATCATTTGTGTCTTCTAATCGGAGCTACTCCAGCTGAACAGCATATCATTGAGACAGGGATTGACGTTATTAATCAATTGAAACAGCAGGGGAAACTTTCAAAAACAGACACCGCAACTTTAAAGGAACTTTTGTTGACAGCTGAGCTTCAATCAGCGGCAAAATTGGTCGAACAATATGAAGAAAGGAACACCAGCTCGGATGAAGGTAAAACAATATCAACGATGTTTTGCTTAAGTAATCTAGAGAATGAAAACTTTGAATCGACTGTCGAGTATTAATCTACACCAAACTACTTCAGTTCGTACAAAGTTCACTTGTAGACAAATGGCCACAATTTTTTCTTCTAGACAGTCATGTCCCAATAGTTTCATTACTATTCTTTCTGTAGAATTACATTACAAATTTAGGCAACTTACATTATTGTACATCAACTACGTCAGCTATCCTACGACGTGTAACGGTCAACATTTTAACTCAATATGGCACTGCCATCGTAGATTGAATGTGAACTTCGCTTATTCAAACTTTGTAAAGACTGTGGCAATCTACAGAGCGAAGTAGGAACGTAATTAGCATGTGCATGTGATCAAAACAATAATTGTTACTATTGCATTGTAGCAATGATATGTAGCCTATCCTGACGTACTGTACCGTATGAGTTGAGGGTATAATAATGCTCATCCCAACACAACAATGCATGTCATTAATTATACTCCTAGCCTCAAAACATCCCTGGCGGATGCAGAAGTTTCTATATCCTTAGTAGGTAATTATTCACAAAATGTTTGAAACGTAAATATGAGCAATTTTGATATGAATGTGAAGGTAACTAATTGTTATTATATAT
>JAODAG010120937.1:0-15249 GCA_027574785.1 Orphnurgus asper
GGGGAGGGTTGGGGGAGTCGGTCTTCATATTACTGCAAATGGCATGGGCATAAATTTTGTATAATATATTTTATATATTGAATGGTGTGCTGATTAAAGTAATTGGTTTGTTGTTCACTGTTTTGCAACATGGTATAACAGCGGTACCAAATGTCAAATGTTTGACTCAGTGATATGATACACCAGATGTCAAAAATCCAATCAGCACCCCCCCCAACGATGACGCACCATCTTCACAAATATGCTGGCATTGCTTACATTTCGTTCAATGTTGCTGCATTTTTTGACAATCATTGTTTTACAACCTACCCATCCCCAAATATTCCCTGAAAATCATTCAGTTCGTACATAAGCAGTGGGTTTGTTGGCACAAGGTACGTCAACCAGCAACCTCTGAAAGTAGGCATTATGATAACTAAGCTCCGTGGTAAATCTAAGGGTAAATTTAAAGGTAAATTGGGGGGGGGTAGGCGATGCGATATCTGACGTCACATGCGTCACTCGTACTAATGTACTCTTTACCGTCAGCTCATAAATGTTTCTTCTCATTTTGCTTAAATTCTTGCTCATTTCTGTGATTTTTACCATGAATTTCATCGCCACCGTCACATCCATTTTCATTCAGCAAACATTTTGAGAATTTGTGGGGGCACTCTTTCATAACATGTATGTATGGACTTGGGTCTTTCTTCCATACATACAACATTTTGAGCAGCAGTTAGAGAAAGATGATTTGGGCCTGTCCTTTACACATAAGGTAGCCCTATCTAAAAGCAACAATATACTGAGTCTAACTCATAGTGGACTTGGACCCTTCTTATTTTCAGATATTCAATTGTTGATTCTGTTTTTGGTTACCTTGGAGAGCAGGTCTATGGAATGGGCGGTCGGTGGTCATATGATCAGAGTGGTGGCGGTATTGGCTTATACGCTTCTATCTATCTCCTTCATATACAGGGACACATTTTCAATGGACATAAACCTCTCCCAAATCTTTGAGACTAGAATTAAGATCCAAAATGTCGTTCCTTCGGCAAGGCCCATATAGGGAGAACAAGAGCAGTAATCATTGATTCAAATTTTGAAATGGTATCTTCTGATACGTAAACCGCATTTTTGGGAGGTTCCAGAGTGAATAATAACATGAGCTGATGATGTCCGGCATATTAGTTCGATTTCGATGTTGTCTGCAGTGGCTACTTTTATGCACTTTGTTCATACATAGCCTTTTGAGGAGATACCTCTTAGTAGGGAATACCAGATGAAGAAACTTACTGTTTGCCGGAAGTCCGTTATGCAACTTGAGCATACACAACATGGGCTGTTTTTTCTGTTACTAGGAATAGATGGGTCCGGCAACTTATTGGTGATCGTGAATTCTGCCAGTGTATGTTGAGAGATCTTAAAGTCAACGGGTGGCTTTATGCTACCTAATGTTATAGTGCGTTTCGGCTTGGCATCCCACAGCACTCCCGACCCCTTTTAGAGGTCGGTGGTAGCAGGTAGCGTTTTCTAACATTTATCTTTGAAACTGGCGGGCGTCATATTGGCGGTTTATAGTTGGCGGGCCATGCGATCCCCACGATTTGTATTCGGAATGTAGATCGTGTCCGCCGCTGTGACCTTGTAATTTACGCTATGATATTTTGGCAAAATAGTGACGAGAGATGGATAGTAGTCGTCGTGGCGGACGACCCTATATCCTAGACAGTTGTTTCAATTTCGTCGGCCTCTACAAATCCTTCCTAAGCGACTTCTACGAGCCCACAAATGAGCACCTCCAAAGGGAAGGGAAAGGAAAGAGCAACAAGTGCAGAGTTGGGAAACCCTTAGCCAATCTTTTAGTGGACGTGGGCTAAATTATCGATCTGAGACATGGGAACGAGCCTAAAATGCGAAGAGAATGTCCCGATTGCCTTTGAGAAAATGTTTTGCATGGTTAAAGATGCCTAAATTCAAATGGTGCAATAAAGGATCAAAAATGATGTTTACGTTAAAGGCAATGCACAATAGGTCTACTTGTAACTAATCGACATGTCATTGGCCATTTAGAGTGGCTCATGTACATATGGAGTACAGTTCGCATTTGATCTGCTTTGGTGTACATCAAGGTTTGTGACCAATTACAAATTTGAGGGATGTTACCGTAACGTAAATGTAATTTGGCGTGACGAGTCTTTAACAGACAGGATCATTACAACAAACATGACATGTAATGTTAGTTCTTCCATTTTACAATCACCATATATGCGAAGAGTGATTTTGCATAATCCTTTGCGAGAGTATCAATCTTTGGTTCCAGAGTGGAAGTGGCGATTCGGAGCACCACTTCCAGGTTAGTGCCAGTAATTCTACTGCGTAATCTACTTTTTGTAAATGTTCACCACGTAGGTGTTTCCAAACATGCGGGTGTGTTAGAATCACTACATATTGACACTTTTATTGGTTCTCAATTGAACAACATACGCGCGGCTGTGTTTTAATTTTAGCGGACTGATTCTTTTGCGGGTCAGATTGGTGTAATTAAAAAGATACAACTTAAGCATGCCTCGCGGGCCGAATTGATCCCGTCGGTGGGCCGGATCTTACCCGCGGTTTGCCGAACACTGCCCGACACATTTGAGACATTTGAGATTAGGGTGTGCCGACATCTGTCACTGTCATGAAGGAGACAGTGGGTAATGGATTCCTCTCAAGAGGTAGTTCGAACGAGGACGGAGCCACCTCAGACTCTGTCTACAGCGGCTCCTACCAGCGAGCATGCCATAACGCAAATTAACTCAAATGACATCAATCCCACAAGACTGTTTTAACAGCGAGCATGAGGTACATGAGTCTGTTGGAGAGGCTCGGTAATCTACCTGTACCTCCCGCCCAGGCGCTTTGGAGCGAAAAGCCCGAAACCCCCCGGGCAGCCAATTCCATGTCTGACTATCGGATCAAAAGCTCGGCGCTCACGACAGGGATGTGTTCCTTCCGAACACGGAGATGGTATCGGATCTCGAGTCGGACCCGGCAAATGACAAGGGCAGGTTCTTCCGAATGGAAGAACGAAACCTTGGCAAGTGGGAGAACCGGGAATAGGGGGAGGATACTCACTACCCCCAAGTTTAGTAGATAAAGCGATATACACGATACGGATTCACTTGGGTTTCGAAGCTTCGGAGCCTATCATCCTGGGGTCCTTCCTAAGAGTCGTCTCGTTTACTAACGGCTACTAACAAAGTTGTGCTGAACACGTCCCGCCATCAATGACGGTACATCGTCCTTATTGGGAAAAGGTGTAATCGCCTTAGAGCGGCTTAAACGTTGGTCGTTTTTTCCAGCTATGCAGGATGCGGCCATCAGAGTAAAGGGCCGCAGCTTTCGGAGAATCTTACCCTTCCCCTACAGTATCCGAACTGACGACTGGTAGAGTCAAGGCCGACTAACTCGGGGGCGATTACTCTGTTCTTCAGGGACTGCGCTCGTACTAGACCGGAGGAGGACGTCAGGTCGGTCGACTTAGCGGCAAGAGTGGGCCTGAAATATACTTCGGTTTGGATGTTGGCCATAGAGGTGTTGATGAGGGCTCATCAACAACTTCCAGAGGATGAGACCCTGATATCATTCAGGTAACTAGGCCAACTTCTGCTTCTCCTTGGTCTCTTAGCTAGACTGGCTCTGAAGTCTACCAGTGTCAGGAGGCAATCTATCGGTTTCTGTCTCAGGCTTCAACGCGAGTCTACAGAAACTCCTGGTATTGGGACCTGACCTTTTCGGAGGTCAGTTTATCACTGAACTCAAGTATGAGGTACCTGGTCAAGAGTCAGCGGGTCAGACTATTTTAAAGGCTCTGACAAAGAAAGCCATTCCTCGGCGCGCACCTCCGGCTAGGAGGAACACCCCCCCCCCCCGGCATTGCACGATCTCGTTCACGCCATTTACTTCACGCGGAGGCACGTTGCGAATCAGGTGCGGCCTAATCGCGGCAAGGGTAACCGCAGTGACCAGAGAAGAGTGAGTTTGACCCTATGATAAACCGGTGGGATCCGCGAACCCAGGGATGCCCACTCAAAGAGACTTCTCTTCCTGTGGGGTTGGGGGGGGGGGGGGTTCAAAAGCGAATTACTCCTTGGTCTCGGGTCTTTGGGTGCTACAAATATTCCAGTCGGGTTACGAGGTGGAGTTCTCTTCCCAACCTCCACTGGGGGGTGGAGGAAGAATTACTCCAATCCAAACGGATCCTTCCAAGCGTCTGGTATTGGAGAAAGAGCTAGAAAGTCTCCCCCCAAAAGGGAGGGGGTGTCCGAGTCCCACAAAAGGAGGGCCAATACTTTCGCTAGCTTTCGTCCTTACTCCGAAGAAAACATACTCTTGGAGACCAATCCTGAACTTGAGACCAATGAATCATTACCTCGCGGTCATCTTTCCGTCCCTCAGACGGGAAATGTCGATTTGAGAGACGCCATCGCGCTGGTCAGCCTTGAGGTTCCTCGCCTTAGAATACATAGAATCAGGTACTAGTTCACCTCTCTCCCATTCGATTTAGCTACAGCATCACACGGAAATCGTCCAGACGGTGGAAGCTGAGACGACTGGCTCACATTCGGCGAACCCGAATTACAAACAAATGTCTTCGTATAGGCGACTATCGCCTTTCTCCTTTTCATCGGTTGGCTCGTAAACCGGAAAAGTCCTACTGTCAGCCTACCAAAAGAATCAGATATTTAGACGCCTTTATAGATTTTGGGTCAGGATCCAAGTCCAACCGAAGAGCGGATTACGAACGTAAAGTATTCCGTCAGAGGATATGGAAGGATATGGCTCTGTAATTTCACCTACTAGTGCACTTCAGGGACTCAGTCATCAGTCACCTCGCTTGGTGTGGAAGTACAAACAACTTAAGGTTCGGAGTCTCGCGACCTCGGATAACGGCAACCACCAACGCTTCCCTTTCTGATTGGGTGCCGTCTGAGATGGGACAACTCTCGAAAGAGTCTGGTCGTACTCTGAGGGCTGCCAGCATGTCAACGAACTCGAGCTGGAGGCAGCCACGAAAGCTTTCGAAAAACTCCTGTCAATGCTCAGAGGCACACTGGTCACACTGTTTATAGTACGTTCGACAGTGGTAACTTATATAAAATCGCTAGGAGGAATACCGTCCGATTCTCTATGCATAGCTACGTGGAATTTCAATCTGTGGTTTCGCACGAACGACATCCACGTTCCAGCGTCCCGGGGAAGCACAATGTTCTAGCATTGTCAAGGGGCCTCTTCAACGAGTGGAATGTCAGCTTGCGTTACCCCTTTTACCTCTAAGGAGGAGCACTCACCTGGTATTTACATCGTACCAAGGTTTTCAGGAGCTCTGATTCTGATTCTCCCTAGACAGCTATATTCTACAGTTTCGAAAGTTACTATTTCTCGATGACTAGTTCACACATGGGGTGGTCACCCACCTACCCTTTTCGCCGGATACGGAGTTACAATTCTGCGCGTTTTAGGGTTCACTCTCTTACCCATCCGGGCTACCGCCACAATTGGATTGTGCCGTTTTAAGGCTCGCATGAAGTAAGAAGCAATGTCATTGAAATGCATGTACATGAGTTTCCTTCCCCAGAGAAGTTTTCAGGTGTGCTTGAACTCTTGCCTTCCAAAAAAGGTTCTTCTTAGTGTCAGGTTGGTTCCGATTTTCCACAGAGAGGGATTCCAGGAAGGAACAAACTGAGTCTTCGAGCCATCCGTAAGAGGTGAGTGTGTTCCTCCTTAGTCCGGCCCTATGAATATAAGGAACATATTGTTAGGTCTAAAGTGTTCTTTGACAATCATACTAAACCTCAATTTATTAATTTTACCGGCAATTACCGAGGTGGTAATCATAATACAAAAGTGAAATACCTCTTGTAATTTTCCAGAATTGCATTTCTAACATACGCCTCGCAGATTTTCGTTTTTCTGACTTTCCTCAGTTATGGCCTTGTGCTTACATGAGCCTCTCTTTGATTGTATGCTCTTTTAAGCCAGGTCCTGTGTTTTGATCTCTTCTCTCTGTGTTGCGTTAGGAACCGTTCACACGCCCTCACGTTGGTTAGGCTAATGTTAGATTAGACGAGGCTTTACTCCAATAGTTTCAACGACTATCGGAGACTCGTTCGGGCCGCTATGAAGGCTATCAGAGATCCGCTGATCAGCAAAGGTTGTAGCAGATCCAATGAGAGCATGGTCTAAAACCAAAGCTCTCGGGAACAAGAGAAGCAAGGCCAAGGCCGCTTACAGTACCTAATGACGCCGATCCTCAGTGTAAGCGTCGGTTTGAGGACTTAGCAGCAAATCGACAATGGATAGAGTTTCCGGCGACTCAGGAAGGGCTGTTCAGAGTCCTAAACCAGGATGGGAGGTCATGTTCCGCACACCTCTGAACTCGGAAGAGACCAAGAACACAGTAGTTCCTCTTTTTGTGCATTCGTCTAGTCCGGTGAATTCTGCTTCCCCAGAGTTTGCCTCCGGAATATCGGAGAATAGTACGTATGAGATTTCGATCCTCACAACCAGGAGTTCTAGGATGATCCAGAATGGCCAGAATGGATGCATGGTCTGGTTGCTTGCTTACAACCGTTTATTGCCAGCGCTGTGGCCTGCCATACCTTGAGTCCATCCAAGGTTTATTCTTATCGGCCGAACAAAATGTACGAACTTTCGATCGAGGAGGATATTGAGGGATATATCGAGGAGCTGGTCTTAGTTACGGCTCCTTACGCACATGTCCCTCTCCTGTCCTGTGGAGAAAAAGTCCACAAGAGGAACTAACCTCTTGACAGCAGGACATGGCGGTGCCGTACTTCTCCTCGGAGTTGCATATGCCTGCGACCAACGAAGTTAATGAGGCCCTTATGTGCGCCAATAATCGCTAGGATCGATTGGAGGACTTTGTGACAAAGCAACAGTGGACGGCCTTTCCGGCAGTTCGTGAAATGTTGTAAGGAACCGGATTGGAGGACCCCTTTTTCGCACATCACTTACCGGCAAGGTAAGTAAGAAGAGACAAAGAATAATGACCATGTGCATGTTTGGTATGTCTAGGAAACCTTTTCGTCAGAATGTGAAGGTTATCAACTGCCGGAGGAATTCAACTCGTTTTTAATTTAGTTTAGTTGTTCGAGCTGGGACCGCATGCCATACTGGTCAATGGTCAGTTCACCAGTCTCTTCCTTGAAGCCACTCTAGTGCATCGGGGTAATTCCTTGTTCCTCTGTAAATTCGGATGAGGTCTAAATCCACCAAATAACGGCTATCCCTCCCGTACTACCTATTAACGGTCTATCAAAGTGACTGGGCGGTAGTAACCAAAGTTTAAGGCGAGTGGTAATGCACTACGTATTCCGGGATGAATGAACTTCCTAGATAACTCCTGGGAGATTATCATACTTTTGTTTGGGAGATCAATTGGAAAAGGCTAGCTCGGCAATCCACTGCTCTCAGATGCGTCGTTGACTGGGTGTGGAGTCTTCTGCGACCTCAATATTATATTGGGGTCTTGGCAACGGAGCAATCCAAACCCCATATTACAATGTAAGTTGGAGGCAGTGGCCAGAGCCGTCTACCTTCGGAACGACCAAGCAAGCGGCAGGTGTCTGACGATCTTCTCCGACAAAACCTCAGCGTTTTCAACAGTCAGTCCACCTTTCCCGTGGTTATAACGCACTGTCACGACCTAGTGTCTCACAACATTGGCAGGGTATTCAACTTCAGAGTGCAGGATCTAAACATTTATATATGCATGGACGTTGTCTACAGTTCTCTCTGAACACAAAGAGCAACCAGGCAACGTTGCCACACCCGTGTCCTGAGAAACCATTTACAGAACTTACGATTCTAGATTATACAGATTCCATGAGTGTTGTTCAGAATGTCGTAGGTACTACTCCTTTCTCAAGTTCTTATTCGATGAGGGCATCAATTAAGAACTACGGGTCAGCGATCAGCGCTATCCCAGCTTCCTTTGTTTTGAAGAAAATTATGTTGCATGATTTTGTTATGGAAATGTAATACATGGTGGTGTAAAATAAGATTCGTGGATATATAGGCTGAGAACGTTTGATTAAATTTACGACAATCAACAACTTTGAGGTGAAAGTGCTTTTAAAAGTAAATTGAAATAAATAACATGCAATACATGTCAATTGTACTTATATTGACTTTCCACAATCTGTGTAGTTTGGCTACAATTAATTTACAGTACATTACACAAGTCTCATATTTGTATTGCTCTAGCGATATACTCACATACCATTTGGACATTGGTCCGGTTGTTCCAGAGGAGGGGTATTCTCACGTTGTGTGGCAATACACCCAATATCCAAACCTTCGAAGGGAATATCCCCTAACGTCAAAAAAAAACTTTTTATTCAGTTAAATATTGCCTTGCCGATATGGTAAGAATTTCGCACCAAACTGTATCGGAATGAGTTAGATAATTTATGCTGTAGAAGAGTGTGATCAGCGATATCAAAGTTTTCTTGAGGTCGAAATATAAACTAAAATTGTTGCCATTATCGCTCTGTGATAAATTATAATTAATAGTTTCTAACGACCTATAAGCAGAGCTTAGACTGCTAGTGAACACTCAAATCACTAAGTTTTATGGAATTCACTACGCAGATCTATGCTTACCCTGCAACATCCATAACTCCATTAGATGTGACACCGTTTAAGATATTGGGGAAAATTATAGTCTCTGAGTGTAAAAGGCCGGTAGCATGCAGGTAGAAGGAGTCTTCCTAAATAGGCACGCCTTCAAACAATGGTGCCTGCTCGCGTACCATACGTTGCCTGGGGCATGTGGCGAGGTATCCCTCGAAGTAGCCAATACTGGGCTCTTTGGAGGACAAACAGGCTGGACGATTGGCGACAGTTCTGGTTTTCGATAAGAACTCTGGGTCGAGAATCAGATTCGTACCGAATGTGACCTGACTTGACGGGCGTGTGAGTCAAGCCTTATAAGGTTGACTACCTTATAAGGTTGACTACCCTTGTATCCGCGTCCATAGACAATGATTAGCTAGCAGTCAGCATAATGGTCTCGTGTTCTTCGTGCCTTCTGGTGAGGCCCAAATATCGTCATTAAATATAAAAAATAAGAAACGAGGAAACCTGTCCTAGCGACTCCTCAGCCTTTTGCGTTCTGAACACCACACAAGGAATCTGCATAAACGAGAATCGTAAATTCTGCAAATGATTTATCTGCGGAGTTGGCAACGCCACCAGGAACTCCCTGTGCTCGGAGAGATTCCTGACAATTTGAATACAGTAGATGTGGAACCAATGGTGGAGCACTCTGCCATTGCTTTGCCTATCTGCTCGAACAGCAGTTCGACATCTTGGGGCTAGTTCCCATTCCCCCTGATTCACTTATACTATCGTAATCGTGTTCTCCCTCCTGATAATATGGACGGCCCTCAGCTGGATGTCATGCTGACGACGCCAGAGGAGGAGGAACCTCGATATCAGGCCATCGCTAGAAGACCCTCGCCACTGCTTCAACTCCGGTACAATGATGTGAGGTTTGGATTCCTCCGTTTTCCAGACCACACTCCGTCAGCGACGCATCTGGCTGGAATCGGGCAAGACCGAAGGCGATACCATCCATCATTAATACCGTCTCTCCACCATAGGAGATGCGGACGAACTCCTTCCGACAGCATCGATTAAGCTCACGGGAATGCCCAGCATATGTAACCAGAGTCTCCCTGGACTTGTGCCGACACCTCCAAGGACATCATATTTCCTTCCAGGGACAGGAACGTCGGACGGTTACCATCGCCCGGCCATGAAGTCGGTGTTCGACCCAGTTAAATCAGTAATTAAGACCGAATTGGCTAAGAAATTTTCCAATCGATTACTTAGAACTAACAGAAGTGTGGAAGCATTACCACTCGTTAAATCAGTGATTGAGACGGAATTGGCTGGGTCCTTTCCGAAATGAACCCGAGTTTCTATCCCCCTACCTCTTCTCCTAGACAATGGGTCAGTCTGCCCGCAGTTCGAAGGCCTGGACCACCCCAGCGCCATGATCACCCCGCCTGAGGTTTCCTTGCCTTCTTCCTTTATGGAAGGAACGACATGACGATGAGGGAGGCTCTGTCGAACTGATAATATACCAGTCTGATCAGGGTCGCGGACTATTGTGATTACGAGGAGATGTGAGTCATCATCATGTCCTGCTCATTTGCTTACTGGAAATAAACATTCATGCAATGCGATATATAAGGTCCTGAGTGAAATTAGTCCATCTTGGAGACTCTTCTTCCACAGGAAACAGTATAGGCGGGAACGGAGCTGTATCTAAGAACTGCTTCTGTCGGTCCTCAATATCCTCCTTGTCTTCTAACTCAACTGTCATAAAACGGTTGTAACAACGCTACCAGCCTCTCCACTCTGGACTGGGTGGGGGGGGGTTGTTCAGTCAAGTCATGCTGAGAAAGCTCTCCCGGAACATAGCTCGGCGTCCGACACGGGCGAGTCAGAACACAACTGACGAGAGCCGGAGGACACAGCCGCTGATGCCGTCGCAGCCGCAAATATAGCGGCGGCCGTCAAAGTGGTCATTGTGGCAGCATTGTGTCTGAATGCGGCCGTGATTCATGTGTTACCTGGAGCTCGGCGTTTAGAACTTGATCCCATTCTAACTCATGTATTGGGGAACTGACCCCAGGGATGATACTAACCGGAATGTGCCGGACTACTGTATCTTTGGACTATCTCGTAGAGAGCAACAATCGCTCCCTCTGAGAAAATCTCCCTAGCTGTCACCCACACTACCGATGGGGTATGTGCAGCGATCGAATGATTAGCCGAAGGATCAGGAATTCTGTGTTGTGACCTAGGTTTCGAAGTTACCTGTGTTTCGACAACACAAATCACCTTGTTGATTGTCGTCTTCGCTTCATAAATTTCCTCTTTTATCCTTGTTCGGCCTTTAACCCACTCATGATTCTTCCGTCTCCGTGAGAACCGTATTTTCTATGCTGGCGCCATTTCAAGACTAATTGGACCTACACTGGTCCAGAAAGATAGCCAATTAACACGATGGACTCACCATCTCATTTTTCGCAGACTGTTGCAACCGTGAGCCATCTCTCTGTCGTGTTCATAGGTTTACTGGAAATAAAAATTCCAACGATGCGAATGGAATGGCAGACGAGGAAAGGAAGAGTAAAACCGAATCCATTACACGGTTTCGCTGAACTGAGAAAGCATGGGTGAAAAAGACATATGATGTAAAGTAAAAACACATGTTTAATAAATATCTTAAACAGGAAACAATACCCAAGTATTAGAACCCCGGCAATGTAACATTTGGCAACGGTTTGTCTGTATATGGTTAGGCTACTGTGAATATGTTCCTATGTACGCAAACTCAAATAGAAGGGACAAAAGCACCGGCTTAATAAAATAAAGAGATGCTCAAGTAATAACAAGGCAATCGCAAAAATTTGATATTTCCGGAGGAAATAATTGAATCATAACGCCTCGCACAGAAGACAAGAATGACAAGTACGCCTGATGGATGTTTCGTAAATGTGGCCATGCTGGGCTGTGGATATCTTCTGTGAGGTATATTACACGTCATTGGAAATGAAACAAGGATCAAGATCTGCGTAGTGAGTCACAATAACGTAAAAAGCGACATGTTGCTATGTGAGACTAGTCTTCAATGAATCTTACCAAGCGAAAAGAATCCAAAGCAAAGACAGCAAAAGACCATATGCCGCTGGCTCGATCGTAGTCTTGATGCATTTTCAGGAATTTCTTGAAATGACAGTACATATAAAATTGGATTAATCGATTACATGAAACTATTTTGTATATTATCTTAGTTCACAAATTAATCAAAGAGGTACCTCGAATTTAATTGTAGAAATCAGTATTTTCTTTGTAGTCGCTGATGAGTGAAAGTAGTATATATAATTTACACGTCATGGTTTGGTTCAATAAAACCATTCTCGCTCTGATAGCCGGATGGTCGCTCTACCGAGGGGAAATATGAAGTTGTACAATATAATTACAAGGTTGTGAACAGTTTCCTTATATGGAATGGAATGTGGACCGAGGATGTTTCTTGTACCACATATTACTGTCAGAAACCTCTTATATCAAGTGTGATCCAGGGGTTGTGGGTTGTCCATGTAATACTAGTCATATCATTCTTACATAATGAACATAAAAAGTTATGAATAATTACACCCAAGTTTCGTATACTTTTTCTTTCGTTTCTGAGTAATTTTGAAATGAAAATTGAAATTGTTTGCATTTAACGACAAATTTTACTCAAGTGCAATATAATCCGAGAGATAAAACTAGTCATGCGTTCAACAGACTTACTTCAATAGATTGAAGAAAACATCGCTTTCGTAGTTTCGTTCAGGAATGTTGTTAGTTGTCTTACTTATGAGTAGCTGGAGGATCCCCTCGTTTGTTGACTGTAAATGGAATATCGACCACCATCATTCATTTTACAAAGGATTCATGTCGTGTGCAATTTGTTCCATGTAAATATACTAGCACATAAGGGAAACACCATAAACGTTATGTGTGACTGAACTGACGAACTGTTAAGGGTATACACCACGATTGGGCTACGATAAGTGCTAAATATATTTGGTGGCTGAATTCTAGCTTCACAAGATAGAGAAGACCGTCGTAACCTTTGATGATTAGATGTAGTGTTGATATAAATGTTTTTAGTAAATCGTGGCATATATGTTGGATTTGGAAAGCAGTTACTGAGGATACGTATTTTTTTCTCCTCTCGTAGATCAATATCTAAACTATCAAGGTATGGAAATATGTAGGTCCAAACTTTCTTTATCAGTGTGTAAGTGCATTGAGCAAAACATTGCGGAACTTAACCTGAAAAACCATTGGTTGGAAATAGTACATGTAATGTAGTAGCTACAATCATTGACCGTTGTTTTCCTTGCGAATTTGTATCGTTTCATACGCCAATAACCAGGTACAAATTTTGTAAATATAAAGTCAGAGCGACTACACACGTCCATTTCACAGTGAAAATATGTTTCTGAAACATATTGAAAGCAAATTAGGTTATACTTTTAGCTATTGTATATAGCTGAGATGAACCAAAAATGCCAGAAAACTACGCAGTTGTACACTTAAAGAGAATAAATACTAACATCCTGTACAGTTTAATGATTATAATGAATACAAGTTAATTATAGGGGTTACGCTTGCAAATGATACCGGGGCAATAACTGATGACGTTTAATTAGTTTAAGGTAGCATTTTCACGATTCAAGACATAAACATAATGTATTCATTTGACCTGGTATTAGTCATAATTGTAATTTTTGTAAATCTACCGTACCCTCTTCAACAATATATTCTGTTCATATTGGACTTCATTATGCTTCATTGTGCTGGTTCATGGGACGGACAGCAGGTAGACTGAACTGAGGAGAAAATATAATGAAATGCGCAAGGCAATGCAATTATTGAATTGCAGATATTTGTATATTTGTTATTTGGTATTTGTACATTGTAATTTCGTTCGAAGATATTCATTTAGAATCCCATAATGCTTTGTAGTGACCAGTACAACATTATTATATTTATTATATCTATTGTCATAAATGATAAAACAAGAACAAATTCTGAGCGTATTTCAATAAAATAATATGATAAATAAATTCCTGCGTCGATTCCCCGCTATACACTGAACAAGTAGAACATATTATTTTAGTTTCACCAATTTTAGCTTTACTTCGACGTCCGTTTGGGATCGTTTAACCTATCGTTTTTCGTTTTTCCTATTGAGTTAAAAATAGTTCTTATATTGATTTGAATTCTGATTACAAGAATATCGTAAGGAATTTTCACATTATGCATGGCTACGATGAAATAAAGATTGTTAATGGTGAGATAATATATATTCTATGATTTCTACGATTTCTAGAAATATGAATTTGTCAACCATGTGGTAAATTGAAGCGAGAAAACATGTAAATATATAATCTTTCTATTATATATGTAGTAAAAACTGATTCTGCCCCACCTGATTCTTGGTATTTGATATTTCGTGGAGGAGTGCTGTTTACTAGGTAGATAAGTTTAAACCATAAATATGTACATAGTATAGCGTCAAAAGTAACTAATGTTAAATGATCCCGGATAAAAACAAAACTCATAATGGTAACGTTTAATAAACGATTAATATCCCGTGTCAAAGTCACTTCTTGATTCAAACGATAATTACATTCTGCTGTATAAACTATTTGTATAAAACTCTGGAACATGTGAATTATAAGATACGTCAAAACGTAGCCCTAAATGACATTTATATAAAACACATGATAGCATCAGCCTGCTCGGATACAATGACATGAAAACATGAGATGAGGAATAACGATTTGTTCATTCATTTTAGTTTTGTTCATTTAAACAGAGGGGCATTATTCTCCCATTTGACCGATCTCCGTATTCCCTAAATAAAAAAATATCGCACTGTTTTGCATGTATATATGACTTCCGGTCTGCTTTTCCTCTCCCTCTGTTTCTCTCGTAGACAATACTTGATAGAACGAATTCGCACATCGGTGACCATCAAATTCATTTGATTACTTGGAAGAAATTTGTAAAATATTCCATATCACACCACTATCCCCAAAGTCAATGCCTACACATCGGCCGTGACATTAATATGTAACTTTAAGTACTATGATTTGTTCTCTATGAAACATCTCAGAGGTTCCAAATTTTAAATTCGACACGTTGGATCTATTTCCGTCACGGATAGCATTGTATCGGTTCTTAATCCCTTATTGCGTTCCTTTTTTGAAATATGTTATTTATGAAATATGAATATGTAAGCTACATACCTCGTATCATAACATCGAAGGTTGCGAGCGCTGTCGTGTGCTCCCAGCAAGTGAACAAACCTTCAAAGAGCTCAATAAACGAGTACGAGAGTTCCAGCGAGTAGTTACTTTGATGACAGCTGTTAACACTGATATTATATGTGTTGTATGATTCGTGTATAAATTCGTTTCTTGCTACTTCGTTGCCACTGTTCTCGAACGTCCACTTCAACACTGTGTCTGTATCTTGCAACGTCGGGCAAATTAAACAAACGGTACCATTTGCGATTTTCATTAATACCACAACTGCATAGTACAAGAAAAACATGTTTAATCAGTACATTTAGCAGATTAAATACAAAAACATGTTGCATAATACCAAAACGAGTTTACC
>JAODAG010121048.1:0-15249 GCA_027574785.1 Orphnurgus asper
AATTATTATTGGTCCTGTCCTCGGTGTGCCTTACCGATGTCTCTAATCCCGGGTCTCCTTCAATGGTTATGTTGATTGTGTTGGCTTGAGGCTGTTTTCCTTCTCTGAGAAAACATTGAATAGATGGACGAGAATCATCTACAAACAGGTATCTTGTTTATTCCGTGTAACCGGCTCTAACCAGCGGTCTTGCCCAGTATTTTCCCCCAACGCGTCCTTTCATTAACACCGAATGGGGAACTGCACATCATGACCTGACAGTATTGGCAAACGTGAATCTTAAATGCGGATCAAAACCCACTTTGGGATATTTGGGATCAGCCCACTTTTGGTATATATGGGATCCGAATCATGAGGATACGAACGTACATACTTCAATGACAATCCCACTGGAGAGATAGTAATCCTCATTGAGGTTGTGGGTGGTACCACTGCTTAAATCCACATTGTACTCATGCACAGAGTAGTTGCACGAACCTAAATTTCCTTTTTCCATATAACATTTCTCGAATTAACTATTAATCTAGGATCAGCTTTCTTAAATATCACGATAATGTCTCTCTCGCCTGAGTGAAATTCTTTCATGGGGTTTTTTCAGCAAACGGATCTCTTTGGAATACTAATCATTCGTATTTTGTTCCTCACAACATGTTTCATCATATTCAACATAAGGAAACTAATCCCATAGAATGACATGTTGTATGTTGGTTCAACCCCCCCCCCCCCCATCTCAGGCTGGTATAGCATCCATCGGCAGAGCTACTGCATTAAAAAATCACCAAAGGTCTTCAGTCATCTTTTCGTTTTATTTAGTGATAAAATGTCCATAGAGGATTGAAAAAATTACATCAGTGCCCATCATGAGTATGGGCCTACTGGAATACTTTATTTCCGATTCAAGGTGGTATCAAAGTGCGCAATGTACCAGTGGAATCATAATGCCAGCAGAGAAGAAGTTTATACATCGATTCACTTAATACCTAGTCCACTGGAAAATGCTTGCGACGAAACTAAATATCGTGACTGGACTATATAGACTGAACCAATCAAAAGCGATCGATATACAATGTTTCACCGAATGTGAAGGCCTCTGATAGAAATATGTGTGACATGTATTACATTGATATGGTATCTCTCCTAAAGTAATCATTCCTTACATGTTTTACATTCATAAGATCTGTCCGAATATTTCTAAAGAAGCTTCAATTGTTTCTGCGTGAATGAATTCTGACACGTTTTACATTGGTTTCTCTCCTGTATGAACTCTTTCATGAGTTTTCAAACGACCTTTCTGATTAAATGATTTCACACATGTTTTACATTGATATTGTCTCTGCCCTAGCTGTGTGAATTCTGTCATGGACTTCCAGTTGTTGTTTCCAAGGGAATGATTTCGGACATGTTTTACATTGATATGGCCTCTCTCCTGTGTGAACTCGTTCATGTGTTACCAAAGTTGATCTCTGTGCGAATGATTTCTGACATGTTTTACATTGGTGTGGTTTCTCTCCTGTATGAATTATTTCATGATTTTTCAAATAAGTTTTCGAAGTGAATGACTTTTGACAAGTATTACATTGAAATGGTCTCTCTTTAGTATGAATTCTTTCATGAGTTTGCAAACATGTTTTGTTATTAAATGATTTCTGACACATTTTACATTCAAATGGTCTCTGCCCTGTATGAATTGTGTCATGCACTTTCAATTGTTGTTTCCAAGAGTACGATTTCAGACATTTTGTACATTGAAATGGTCTCTCTCCTGTATGAATTCTTTCATGAGCTACCAGAGTTGAACTCCGTGAGAATGATTTCTGACATGTTTTACATTGATATGGTCTCTCTCCTGTATGAATTCTTTCATGTGTTACCAAAGTTGAACTTCTTGAGAATGATTTCTGACATGTTTTACATTGATATGGTTTCTCTCCTGTATGAATTCTTAGATGCATTGCCAAAGTTGATCTAGATCTGAATGATTTTTGACATGGTTTACATTGATATTTCTTTTCTGAGTGAATAGTTTCAGGTCTTTCAAAGCTATGAATTCCATCAGCGAATCTCTGGTTTGCTTTATATTGATATGTTCTATTTTCTGGATTTGTTTCATGTCTTTTATGAACAAACTTCTCAATGTCATTCTTCTTCAATGTTCTATCCTGAAATGATGTTCTCTCTTCTGCACTGATGTTTACCTCTGCTTGTAACTGGCTATTTCTCAAGTGGCAGACGGTTAGGTCTTCATGATTCAGTATTCTTTCTGTTGAATCCATCTCGGCTGCTTCTCTGAACTCTTCATTATTTTTTGGTGGAGAGCAAACAACCGATTGATGACCATCGTAAGATTCACAGTTAGCAGAAGGCTTTGAGGAGAAATGGTGACCAGGTAGATGCTTGACAGAATCATCAGTGGATGCATTCAGAGGCTGAGCAACCATTGTTGGCCGACAAGCTTGTTCGTCATCATTTCTAGAGAACATTTCACATCCATGTTTATACTCCATATGACACAAGAGAGCATTGTGTGAGGTGAACTCATCTCCACAATCCACGCAAACGTTCTGCCTGACCGCTGGAAGAAAGGTGAGAATAAGACAATTATCAATGTAATATATTTCTTTACAATCATACAAACAATGGACTGAATGCAATAAAATGATAGGAAAAAAATCAACTTTAATCCAACAGCACACATTAATGTACACCTAAATATTAGATAAAGCAGCGATGTAACCAGAACGTGAGGAAATTCCCTGATCTTCTACTCAATCGGTCAGATTCTGTTCAGTAACGTTTAACAAAACTTTGATTTACCATGATTTTATCCACTTGTCTAATGCAGTTTGACAAAATGGTGGCATATTTAAAACTGCAGTAAACTTTTACAGGAATCATAAAAGCCCAAG
Source organism: Orphnurgus asper (assembly GCA_027574785.1). Classification (NCBI taxonomy): domain Eukaryota; kingdom Metazoa; phylum Echinodermata; class Holothuroidea; order Elasipodida; family Deimatidae; genus Orphnurgus; species Orphnurgus asper. Next base: position 2,907 of record JAODAG010121048.1, read on the forward strand.
CATGTATACTCGGTCAGTGCAAGTATCGAGTGTACTTGAGTGAGAGTTTGAAGTATACAACTGTTGAAGTGGGATGAGGTGGGGGTCGTGTATATTTCAGATTGACAATCCTACTTGTTGACGGTCATTGCTGTGGTCAAGTACGATCAAAACCCATAATGAAATGGTCATCGGTTGTTAGAGGCTGCACTTCTGCCTGGGATGAAGTGGAATGCCACAGGGTTCGGTGCTTGGTTCAAGTAATTTCTTGTTTATGAAATAATGATATGGATGATTTAGTAGGTTCTTCTGTTAATTTAAGAGATTTGCTGACTGATACCACATTGTACTGTGAGGTTTCCTAAGAGTGTCCGCGATCTTGAAACCTTGATCCGTGGAAAATAGGGGGCGGGGAGTAGGAGAGTGACGAAATCGGAAGACCTCACTCGTAGCCGCGTGACAGAGGGGATAAGAGGTAGGGAAAAGATTGGTAAGTATACGGCTAGTAAACCCCACAGGCTACACTGTACTTTTTATACCCACTAGTATGCTCAGACTAACACGGAGATATATATGGAGGGGAGTGCAGTAAGTACACAGCTAGTAAACCCCACATCAATGTACTTTATACATCCATATAGGCCTATACTCAGACTAACACAGAGATCTATATGGAGGCGAGTGCATTAAGTATACAGCCAGTAAACCCCGCGGCACTGTACTTTGTATACCCATATACTCAGACTAACACGGAGAACTATGTGGAGGCCAGATTCGAGATGAATTCCCTCTCTCCCTAATTGAGGAGGATCGTTGACTTGGCATTAAGAGGACGTCTCGTCCAAAAGAGTGGCCGAACCTCTGCCAAGACAAGTTGCTCTAGTTCCTGAACGAGTGACAAACATAGATCGAGGAGAACATGAGTTGTTGACAGGGCTAATTCTTTCTGTAGTAGAGAAAGCAGCTATCGTCTAGAGTATAGTTCAGCAAGCTGCTCTCCCACCATAATTGTCTCGAACGATGTCAGCTTTATGATAGATGGAAGGTTGTTCCATCATTGTCGCAGAACCCTTCTTAGATGGCTGCCAGCTACGGTGGAGGAGGCACGTGTCCCCCCTCCCACCCCTGGTAGCCTCCTGGGAGGGGCTGATCGACAGCTGCAGTGCGTTAAGTTGAGTTCAAGCTCATCTGTAGGACCTTACCCTCACATTCAACCCACTGGTTCTCATGCACACTGGAGACCCTGGAAACGATCAACGACAGACTAGTACAGAATATGTAAAATTCTTACAATGTTAAGGCAATTCCTACAGAAACCAAAATACTCATACATGTAAACCTAAAATGCACATAGAATGCTTGCAAACATCAGGCAACCTTGGGATGGGGTAGGAGGTTTTATAGGGAAAAGTTAGGGTTATTGCACCAGGAATTCATTACCATATGTAGGGCTACTATCGAAAAGCATGTTAACTAAAAGAATCCATGCCGCCAAGATAAGGAAACAATTGATTAGAGATATGCTGTAATACGTGAACAATTGCAAACGTCATGAATAACATTGATCTCCCTACTAAATGGTTCTGAGCCTCCTATCAGAATTCATTAAAACGACCGTCCTCGTCTCATTCCGATTAATTATTGTGAAGCTATTTATACCAACACCTACTGAATTGATTTACATGCCAAACAACTCACGTTGAAAAAGGCAGAACCCCAGGCTGGGGTAATGAGGATGATTCCACCTTTTGCAGTCTGATCCTCCCTGGGTGCTTGAGCTCAGATCACGAGCATACGAACCTGTACACTTCAATGACAATCACCCTAGAGAGATAATATCCTCCTTGGGGTTGCAAATGGTACTCCTACTTAATGTTTATCTTCAATGTACTCATACACAGAGTAGTGACATGAGTCAGTAATATAACTTTATTTTTACAAATATCATTTCTAGGATCAGTTTTCTTTATTATCAAGATAATGTCTCTTTCATGATTTTCTAAATTTTGTTGACATAATTGAATTCTTTCATGAGTTTGCAATGGGTTTTCTTATCAAATGACTTCTGACAGGTTTTACATCCAAATGGTCTATGTCCTGTATGAATTCTTTCATGAGTTTTCAATTAATGTTTCATGGTGAATGATTTTTGACATGTTTTACATTTATATGGTCTCTCACCTGTAGGAATTCGTTTGTGACTTTTCAAATGATCTTTCTTATTAAATGATTTCTGACATGTTTCTTTCTGAATAATTCTTTCATGAACTTCCTAACTGACTATCTTATGAAATTATTTCTGGCTGCTTACATTTGTATGGTTTCTTCTGTATGAATTCTTTCATGAGTTTTCAAATGATGTTTCGTAGTGAATGATTTTTGACATGTTTTACATTGGTGTAGTTTCTCTCCGGTATGAATTCTTTCATGAGCTTGCAAATGATTTTTCTTATTAAATGATTTTTGACATGTTTTACATTCATATGGTCTTTCTCCTGTATGAATACTTTCATGATTTTTTAAATAATACTTCGAAGTGAATGATTTTTGACATGTTTTACATTGATACGGTCTCTCGCCTGAATGAATTCTTTCATGCGTTTGCAAATGTGTTTTCTTATTAAATGATTTCTGACATGTTTTACATTTGTGTGGTCTCTCCCCTGTATGAATTATTTCATGCACTTTCAAACGTTGTTTCGATGCGAATGATTTTTGACATGTTTTACATTGATACGGTCTCTCACCTGAATGAATTCTTTCATGTGCTACCAAAGTTGATCTATCTGTAAAACATTTCTGACATGTATTACATTGATATGGTCTCTCTCCTGTATGAATCCTTTCGTGACTTTTTAACCGATCTTTCCTATGAAATGATTTCTGACATGATGTACATTGATATGGTCTCTTTCCTGTATGAAGTCTTTCGTGACTTTTTAAATGATCTTTCCTATGAAATGATGTCTGACATGCTGTACATTGATATGGTCTCTCTCCTATATGAATTCGTTCATGTGTTACCAAAGTTGATCGCATTGTGAATGATTTTTGACATGTTTTACATTGGTGTGGCTTCTCTCCGGTATGAATTCTTTCATGAGCTTGCAAATGAGCTTTCTTATTAAATGATGTTTGACATGTTTTACATTCATATGGTCTCTCTCCTGTATGAATTCGTTCATGTGTTACCAAAGTTGATCGCATTGTGAATGATTTTTGACATATTTTACATTGGTGTGGCTTCTCTCCGGTATGAATTCTTTCATGCGATTGCAAATGAGCTTTCTTATTAAATGATTTTTTACATGTTTTACATTCATATGGTCTCTCTCCGGTATGAATATTTTCATGATTTCTCAAATAATGTTTCGAAGTGAATGATTTTTGACATGTTTTACATTGATACTGTCTCTCACTTGAATGAATTCTTTCATGAGTTTGCAAACAGCTTTTCTTACGAAATGATTTCTGGCATGTTTTACATTGGTGTGGTCTCCCTCCTGTATGAATTCTTTCATGAGCTTGCAAATAATCTTTCTTATTAAATGATTTCTGACAATTTTTACATTCATATGGTCTCTCACCTGTGTGAATTTTTTCATGTGCTACCAAAGTTGATCGCAGTGTGTATGATTTCTGACATGTTTTACGTTGATATGGTCTCTCTCCTGTATGAATTATTTCATGCACTTTCAAATAATGTTTCGAAGTGAATGATTTTTGACATGTTTTACCTTGATATGGTCTCTCACCTGAATGAATTCTTTCATGAGTTTGCAAACAGGTTTTCTTATTACATGATTTCTGACACGTTTTACATTCGTGTGGTCTCTCTCCTGTATGAATTCTTTCATGTTCTAACAAAGTTGATCGCCATGGGAATGACTTCTCTCCGGAAAGAGCAAACCTCTCTTTGTCACTCGTCTTCAATGTTCTATCCTGAAATGATGTGGATGTTCTCTCTTCTGCACTAATGTTTTCCTCTGCTTGTAACTGGCTATTTCCCAAGTGGCAGACGGTTAGGTCTTCATGATTCAGCATTCCTTCTGTTGAATCCATCTCGGCTGCTTCTCTGAACTTTTCAGTATTTTTTGGTGGTGAGCAAACAACCGATTGATGACCATCGTAAGATTCACAATTAGCAGAAGAATTTGAGGAGAAATGGTGACCAGGTAGATGCTTGACAGAATCATCAGTGGATGCATTCAAAGGCTGAGCAACCATAGTTGGCTGACAGACTTGTACGTCATTATTTCTAGAGGAGAACATTTCACATCCATGTTTATACTCCATATGATACCAGAGATCATTGTGTGAGGTGAAATCATCTCCACAATCCACGCAAACGTTCTGCCTGACAGCTGGAAGAATAAGACATTTACCAATTTATTTACAATCATACACATATTGGATTGTTAGGAAGTCATGTTAAAAATCAACTTGAATTCAACGTTCACCACATTAATGTACAGCACACCTAATCATTAGCTAAAGCAGCTATTTAGATCTAGCTTCGATCTACTCAAGTTGGTCAATTCTGTCCAGTTAATGTTCATACACACCAATTTCTAGTAGTCAACAGAACTGTCAAAAACATACTCCCAGCACATTTAACACTGCAGATCTTCCCTACCACTGTTCCAACCAGTGAAGACGTTTACCACAACGGTGCATAATAAGAATACCCCATCCAACACGGGGCATTCATACCAGAGAAAGGATTTGTTTGAGTCAAGGTGGTGTAGTCGTCCGGATCCGACACGAAACAGAAACAACTGAACAATTCTTTATGCCCTCACAGTCCAGATCCGTTTCACCCGGGGGGTTTAATTAACTTCTTCCTCAAGTCAATGTCTGTTGACTATAAAGCTATTACCTGTATTCTGGTCAAGTGTACCAGAATCTTCAACTTTGATCTTGACTCTCACACGGGCTTCAGAAGACTCTGTGAGTAGAAGAGATGACACAGTTCCAGCACATCATTTATCACAAAGGCAAAACACACACTAAAGCCTTAGGGAAATGGAACAAACGCTACTGACACAATGAACGAGGACGAAACAAACAAAACTACGAAAATACTACTGAAAAGTGCAGATGGAACACACATTAACACAAACAGAAACCCTAAACAGAGAAAGAAATCATCAACCGTAACCGGGAGACATCCGACAATATTCAAGGAATGCTGTCAGGCTTAAGTCCAGGTATGTTTGACCAGGGCTGAGGTACCTCAAGTCAGTGCCCTTTTACCTGCTTTCATACATGAGGCATCCTCTTCAAGTGTTTACTAATTCTTGCCTGCTTCCATGTACATGAGGTATCCTCTTCAAGTGTTTACTAATTCTTGCCTGCATCCATGTACATGAGGTATCCTCTTCAAGTGTTTACTAATTCTTACCTGCTTCCATGCATGAGGTATCCTCTTCAAGTGTTTACTAATTCTTGCCTGCATCCATGTACATGAGGTATCCTCTTCAAGTGTTTACTAATTCTTACCTGCTTCCATGCATGAGGTATCCTCTTCAAGTGTTTACTAATTCTTGCCTGCTTTCTTGCATGTATATCCTCTTACAATGTTTACTAATTCTTACCTGATTCCATACATGAAGTATCCTCTTCAATTGTATCTGAATCTTCTAGTTCTAACTTGACTTTCACAATTACTGGTTCAGTAAACTCTGTGAATAGAAGAGAAGATCAATATAGAGAAGAGATATAAATAAAGCCAGGAAAATAATTAAATATCTTTTTATTTTTAGCTTTGGCAAGTGAATTTAAAATGACTGTGCATTGACCTACAACATATGTGCACGCATCAATGTGTTACCTTTCAATCAAGGATATTAAGACAATTACGTAACTTACCCATTTCTTTAGAGGAATCGTTATTCTCCTCTGTAATTATTCCATCTTCTTCTGTTTTTACAAAGATTTCAGAAAATCCTACAAATAAAATAGTTACAATAATTGAAGTCTTCAGGCTTGAGTACAACAGAGTATAACAACTGAAATCATCATTTATTAAAACTTATTATCCCAACAATATTTTTATGACAAAATTCACCTGTTACAAGATCTGTATCGAGCATACCGGACCGAAAAATCATTGGGAGAAAAGTGTAATTCAATGGTACATGTTACTATTACATGTGACAGTGCTGCTAATGCAATGTAGGAAACAGACCTATAGCTTCATTGTAGCAAAAACAAATTATATAGAAAATGGTTGCATTACTAAAAAATACCATCCCTTATTATCACATTGAAACCAGCAATATGACAATTGCACTTTACAATTCAATATCACAAAATGAACTAGCACTCATTTTAAAATGCCATAATCACTAGCCTACCAGTGGTAGTACCACTTGCCAGCACTAATTCTCTCAAATGCAGAAGGCAGCTGACACACCGCACGTTAATGCTATTGTGCAAGCAGTTAAAGGTAATCTCGATTCCTCAGTCAGTGTCTGTTACTAATTCTTACCTGCTTCCATATAAGAGGCATCCTCTTTAAGTGCTTATTAATTCTTACCTGCTTCCATACAAGGGGTATCCTCTTCAAGTGTTTACTAATTCGGACATGCTTCGATACAGGAGATATCCTCTTTTAAGTGTTTACTAATCCGTAGCTGCTTCCATACATGAGGTATCCTCTTCAAGTGTTTACCAATTCTTACCTGCCTCCATACAAGGGGAATCCTCTTCAAGTGTTTACTAATTCTTACCTGATTCCATGCATGAAGTATCCTCTTCAATTGTATCTGAATCTTCTAGTTCTAACTTGACTTTCACAATTACAGGTTCAGTAAATTCTGTGAATAGAAGATCAATATAGAGAAGAGATATAAAGCCAGGAAAATAGTTAAATATGTTTTTACTTTTTAGCTTTGGCAAGTGCATTTAAAAAGACGGTGCGTTGACCTACGACATACGTGCACGCATCGATGAGTGTCCCGTCAATCAAGGGATATGTCTTCTTTTAGGACAATTACATAACGTACCCATTTCTTTAGAGGTATCGGTATCCTCCTCTTCTGCAATTATCCAATCTTCTTCTTCTGTTTTTACAAAGATTTCAGAAAATCCTACAAATTAAATAAACAAAAGTTAAATTAAACAAATTAAACAATTTCAGGCTTCACTAGAGAATAACAGAGGTTGAACCAGATCATCATTTATTAGAACTTACCATCAAACAGCACATATAATGAATTAGTTATCAAATATTAAGGGTTGTCTGACATGCATTAGTTTTATCTTGTTTTATCTGATGTTCCAGTAGCAGCATCGTTATTTTTATGTAATGCTTAGTAAGTCCTGTCAATAATTTCAATTATGCAATGTCTTGCAAACTAAACAATTTCATGCATATCATGCTATGAAGCATTCTACCTAATGTTGCATCCCCAACTCATTCAAAGTGCAGTAGATTGCACCATACTGTTATAAACAACAACATTTATTAAATTTACATCTTTCTCTTTATAATTTTGAATGCAACCCTGATGATTGCAAATTCATAATAACATCCACAGAGAAGATCGAGCACCAAAACTAGGTTTTTTAATTTTATTGTTTTAACGTTTGCATGTTTACTGACGTATAGCACGCTTAGTGGACCAGAAATTCATGCACACATGTACATACATGTACTGCAAATACATGGACTTCGTCATGTTAGCGTATTATAAGACAATGTTTGCATGTTTTATGATGCGTATCAATAGCTTAGGGGACCAGAAATTTACACACAATTGTTCACACATGTACTGCAAAATACACAGATATCGTCGTGCTAACGTAACATCCATTATTATCATGTTGAACCTAGCAAATACCACAATTGTACTTTACCAGTCACAGAAGTAAATACCTCTCATTTTCGCAAATGCGGTAATCGCTAGCCTTCTCCTTGCTAGCATTTTGTCTACTTGCTAGCATTAATCACAAATGCCATAATTAGCAGGAGCAGACCTCATGTTAATGTTGTTGTTTTGAGGTAAGTATACTGTGAGCATCACAATCAACATGGTAAATCGGCATGACACAAACTGGTTGGTTTGTTGACATGGAATAGTGGTATAAGCCAAATTATTTAAAATTGACTTCCTGAACTTCCTGAACTAGCTACTGAACTGAACTAAGTACTCATGCCGCGACGTGCTCTCTTAGACCTTTCTCGTCCAAAAAATTGGGGTCATTGAAATAGTAATAAATATCCCTTGATTAATGATAAATTCTGCAGGAGACCCTGTGTGTTGGAAGGTATTAGTTCCAGCTCAGCTATGCCAATCAAGTTGTGGTAGTTTCCTTGGTGCATAAAATTGGTCATATAAACTTGTCTCTCTAGGAGTTGAATGGCTTTACCAACAGCTAGTGGAACTAAGCTTCACACCATGTAAATTCAGTAATTCATTCTTTATCAATTTTAGTCTTTATTTTTGATAAATAATGAATTTCTGAGTACTTAAATTTCAGTTAGTCATATGTATAAAAATGCAGCAGGTCTTCTTGCTTTGACATTCTCAAAACAAAATCCAGTACAATTATACACACTTTTTGGTTAATTAGGTATTAGTTGATAGAGAGTATGAGATTTAAAAACACACCTCCATGTTTGATTTGACGAAAGGTTTCTTCATCCATGATTATCTCTCTTCAGTTGCCGGTCCTCTTTAAAGAAATACTTTCCTACAAACACACCTAAAAATAAAAACTGGGGTCATTAACACACCTACCCCAGTAATAAATTTCCTTGATTAATGACCATTCTGCACAATTACGGATACCTTGACCACATAGCCACGAGTGAAACACCAGATGAGTGTTAAGAATAAGACTGCACTGCTCAGTAGAAATTCATCTCACAGGATAGCAGTAGGAACTAAAAACTTGGCACAATTTTAAGCATGCAAAGGAGGTCAACCGCTGTAGAAGAGGTCATGGAAACAAACTCAGTATGGTAGTATTCATTGAACAAAACAGGTGACTGATTCAAAAGGCAGTAAACATTGCACACAAAAGGCATCCAAATTGATGCATGTGACCAATTTCTTGAACTTTGGTATTCAATCACATAACAATGTTTCTGTCACGTTTGTGTCAAAGCCAGGATCAATTAATGTTTTGAATCATCAGTTATTTCCATTTTCTTATATGGAATTTATTTGCATAGTGGAACAAGGGCATAGTTTTGGAGGTTTGTGTAACGTACCATTCATTGTCGGACCTGGTTGTTCAAGCCAGGGCATATTTGACACTGTTTCAAATGTCAATCAGTCCTAACTTAGAACCAGCAGTACGTTATCACAGTCGTAGCCTATGTTATGGACGGCCCGCACTGGTTAATGGTGGGGCAACGTTCTCCAACAGAGCCAGTTCGACTATGCATAATGCAGTGAGCTCCGGGTATATACCTCGTGTAACTTAAACACTACCACCTCAAATATAGGATAACATACATATGTACTATAAGTTAGGGGACTATGGTGCAATATACACTATATGTGAGGTGGTCTTAGATGTGGTAGACGTACATGTATACCGGCTAGCTACGTCCCTGCCTAGGCTACAAACGTACCATATAGCATTGGTTAGTACTACTACTAGTACTAGTTTCACTACTAATATAGTACTAGTAGTAGTACTGTAGTAGTAGTACTAGGTTAATCAGTAAAAGTACTAAAAAACACATTGTAAGTACCACTACTAGTACTAGTACTACTTACATTTTTTAAGAAAACCCACCCAAGAAAGAACTTCAGCTCTAGCTGACCCAAGTGAGCAGCCACAGACCTATTTAGATCTGACGTTCTGCTCGATATAGACTCATTGGTAGTGTCGTCCACAGCACAGGTACATATGATCTTAGCCAGACGTACGAGTATGGAACGCCAAAACGGACATTAATTTATCACGAGATTTGATCAATCTCACTGTTATGTTCCACTAACAATTAATCGCTCCATTGACTTACACACTAATTGTGTTACTTCATGTGACAGGCCTGCACAGGCATTTAGAAGGAGACAACAGCCATATGGCTCCCTCTTATGAAAGCTGACATCTTGGACAGTCATGGAACCTACAAATTTCCACATGAGGACTGTTTATATGTTTGAGCTAGATTAAGAGAGGAGAAAGTTTAGGACAGTACACTGAACCCCTAAGAAATGCTTCGGATGATCAATTCCTACATATCTGCCACGATTTACTAAAAGTGTTTAATTCGTCTTAAATCCTCCCAATTTTCGCACCATCTGTACTTTAATTTATACTCTACGACATCCAATCATCAAAAGATATGATGATCTCTGCTAACATACCATAAAATTCACCTCAATAAAAAAATGGCCCTCGATTCTGTTGAGCATGACGGTGTATAGTCTGGGAACACATACATTATTGCTCGCATCATTCATGTCGGTTGAACATTCGCCTCCAATCAAAAAGTGTTGCGTCTTTAATGAGTCTTAAACACAACCTACCGTTGGTATTTAAAGACAGCATCTCACGAAATTATTTGCCTATGGACAGTTTCAACATGCCTGGAAATGTAGTTCAGCCCATGACCCGGCAGTGGTCGGGTCGTCGGATCAGCTGCGTGAATTAACGGTTCAGATACGCTAGAAACTACAACAGCGTAATTCATGAATGAACACGCTCCTCTTTATCGAGACACCGCTCGTTTCATGGCCGGTTGCACGCCCGTTGGCTCTTTGGTACCTCAATTTAGGTAGACTCCGTGATCCCTGCTAGAATTTGCCTGCCAGCCGTTCGGGGTAAACAATCATTTACATTATTATGATATAATGTAGTGTAGCATGTATTAATTAAACTAGAGACCTGGGTACGCACATGCAAGTAAGTTGAAGCATGTTTATGATCGATAACTGATGTACGAATACTACCATGAATCCAGCTCCTTTTGGAGAGAAAGAAAATCACATAATATTTAGATGGTATGTCATATTTATTTCTTATTTTTAGCCTGGTACTAAGGTTATTCTCACTTCAAGGAAACCATAAAATGATACGATGTCTGGACAGTTGATCAAGCCTTCGATCAAGCCTAAGTCGTGACAAGTGATTTAGGCTATTGTAGTAACTACAGCACAACGCAACATGGCATCGAGTGAAGGGAATTTTCCACTTACTGTCTATATATTTAGTCCATTTGTTGTAGCTTAGTTTTGTTACTTTTATCTTTAGCAGAGTTTGTACGTAGTACATTTTGTACTATTTCAGTACAAACAAAAGTAAACTTTAACAATAGCTGATTGAATTTTAATAACTTGGTGATTTATGTGGCGAGTAATAATTTGCAATAAATGGCTGTAAAAATGTCCGTCCATCATCCTTTCTCAAGTACTTCCTGATTTTCAAATGATTGTTATGAATTGTTTCAAATTACGATGTTCACTTTGACATCATTGTACTTTCGTAACTTTGCGCATTAATTTGTAATTTCATTGTAAACAAAACGGTCAACATATAATTGGTAATTGCAGTGCAATTATAGTAGTAATGCTGTCCATGTTTGTTTGATAACAACTGCAGGAATACCATTTGTTGTGGCCGTTTTTATTAAATGATATTACTTCTCTTTGGTAATGGGAGCTATACATTAATGTTTAGTTTTGGATAATCCACCAATTCATGATGTTCAGGCAAAAAGTTAGGCTAAATCACTCAAGTTGTTGTTCATTTAAACTTTAAATTGTCACTATACGGCCGGAAACAAGTCAGCGCTTTACCATAATTTCAAATACAGCACAGGTGGGGAAAATATGTAAACCCTCTCATGGATATTGATCATTCAGGATATGGGATAGCTTGTCTCCATCCGCAGTCACCATTAATACGTAAATGTTATTCAAACAAAACGAAACTGACTTCATGTGTGGTCCCCGGGTGGTGGCCCGGCCGGGCTATAGGCCTACTAGGCCGGGCTATAGGTCTACCAGGACGGGCTATATGCCTACCAGGCCGGGCTATATGCCTACCAGGCCGGGCTATATGCCTACCAGGACGGGCTATAGGCCTACCAGGCCGGGCTATAGGCCTACCAGGCCGGGCTATAGGCCTACCAGGCCGGGCTTTGTAGTGTTAGCCAACATCATCAGGCTAGACTAGGTGGGGGGATATAGGGATATTAAAATGTATCCAATAAAACTAAGAAAACAACTTCATTTCATTAGTTCCGACATTTTGATTCCATCCAAAATACAGCAACATTCACACAAAGACGAGATCCAGGACGAAACCGCATTCATGTGAACCTGAAGTATACAATGCCCACCATATACATAACGACAGAATGATAACTTACAGTATAATATGATATAATATATAT
>JAODAG010121159.1:0-10715 GCA_027574785.1 Orphnurgus asper
ATATATATATTATATACATATTATATAGGCCTATATTGAAATATATGTAGGCTATATATATATATATATATATGTATATATTTGATATATATATATAGGCTATATATATAGGCTATATTTATATATATTTGTGTTTGTATGTGTAAGGCTACTCACCAGGCTTTTGATGATATGGTCATTTCTTTGTCTCATTTGCCTCACAATAGTGAAGACATCGACGGTGTCGTTGGCCTCTGTCTGTTCCAGAACAGTTTCCACGGCAACATAGATACTGCTACGTCCAACACCATCACTGTAATGATATAGCCGTGGAAGTGCAATTAAAAGGCGAAAACCTACTAAGAACATTCGATAAGAGATGCTTTCTTAATTATAGATGGAATATAGCTCAACCTTGTATTCAAAGTTTAGGTCACCTAAGTATACCAAATAGGCCAATTTCAAATATGTACCTGAATCCTCCCCTTATATCTGGTGATTGGTACTATGGTGAAACGTCATGAGGTAATACGTACCGATTTCCGTGTTGATATGTTATACTTAAAAGTCCAAACTTTTCATCATTATTTTGTATGTAACTAATGCCCATGGAGGGGAGATACGTTTGCTCAGTGCATTCGTTTTTTTTGACTATTTTATCATTCATTATTGTTTACTCACATGCAGTGTACTAGAGTAGGCCCAGCCATATGTTGCTGCTCATGCAGGAGGTTGCTACACTTTCTCAACTCCTTCAGTGTGGAGAAGCGACTGCCTGCAGGCCAGCTGAGCAGTTGCAGTTGATGCACAGTGAAAGCTGTCTGTCGTAGAAAAAAAGGCATGTAATTATGGAATAACATATCTCCATATTATTTTGAAAGTCTTATTACACAGAGAATATTTTAAAATAGAGCCCAAAAACACATGTCAAGGATAATTGACAGTGAAAGGAATATACTCCCTTTTGATAAAACGGCATACATAAATTAATATACAGACTGAAAACTAGACGCAGTAATGTGTCTTACACATATCAGATTAGTAGCCATAAGGTACTTGGATACGAAGAATAAGTCTTACAAATAGCAGCCACAGATTTATTCTAGATGAAAATATACACACGTATTGAGCAGGATTTCTTCTGGAAAATGAAACACATGAAGTGCAGGGCGTGGCCTGCCAAACTGGTTGAATACCTTAAACCACGCCCCATAGTTTGCTTAATCATTTATTACACGTATTAATGCAGTAACTTCTGGACCAATTGAAATGACCTCTCCCGGACCATGGCAACGGTTTAAGTGTAAGAAACCTTCGAGTACATTGCGAGTCTTAAGTGAAAGAGCATAGGCCTACATATGCTAGAAAGTCCAAATATTTACATCCATAGTTGGCATGGTGCCACCATATTGATTTTCGTGGGCAGGTTCTTTACTGCGGGACATCAGTATGAATTTGGTGGAGTGGAAACATACTACAGATAACCTTTGATCATATTAAGAATATTGTGATCAAAAACAGTTGTTATTTAAATACCGACCGAAGGAAGGATATATTGATTAAGTGTCACCCAGGAAAGAACCTGGGAACGAGGGTAGCATATGCCTCGGGACCATCGCGCCAATCTACTTCGATCGGACTGTAGACACGAAGATCATTGTGGTATATACTGCCGCGTAATGTGTAGCGCATGACTGTAGGGAACAGCTCAAAATAGAGTTCCAACACAAACAGAAATTACACATGGTCTTTAGCCAATATGTCGATATGCGATTGTGCTCATACTTGTTGTAGCCACCCAAGAAAGTACTTGCCCTCTAAACCAAACAAATGGCAGCCAAGTGCCAAAACTAACCACCTTCAATTTCCCCAGCAACAATCCTATTTCCTATTGGTCGAATGTCGTGCTACGTAATATGTAGAGTGTGTCTCTGTTGAAGGACAGTGACCTGTGCGGGTTCTCTACTCATGATCTTACCCAAAAAGGTCGAAAAGCGATTGTATTAACACTTACCTGTGATTTATTGTAACATACTTCAAACTCTCTGTGGAAGTGATTGGGGTATTTCTGTGTATTCCTCAAAGAGACCCTCATGTTCCCGAATTGAGTAGCTCCTTTATCAGGCCAGTACTGGACACATGTCTGTAAGTCAAAATAGTAAATGAGATTGTGTTGGGAGTAATATCAATGATTCGAAAGCATACCAAATCTAGAATCTAGGCAGCATGTTTAACCAATTTCGCTGATTTAAATAAGCATTACATAATTCCAAATTAAACATATACTAAATAATGAGGTACACTATATCCTATTGCTGAAACCCTACAGTTTTACATTATTACATTTCTGGAATTTACGGGTAATACAATGATGAAAGAAGTGACAAGGCAATTAGATCTCCCAGAAAACCAGAAAACTGTCACAACTCATAAACATCTCATAAACACCTTTGCAACCATAATGCTAAGGCAACTCACTGGTCAGTGAATGTTTATCCAGTGTTTTATTACATAGTTCTCTGCAGTATACACTGGGTAATCAGTTGGTAACATATTGATAGCTCTGTGTAAGTAATTGTGTTCACAATTACCTATAACAACAGTTGATATGTTAAGATAATTGGCTTTAAATCCTAATAATTATAAATATCATACTACATGTACAATAACACCAATGCTCTAGCTCGAACAACAAAATATCCGAACATACTATCATTACTTGAAATACACTGTTTCGTATTAAAGTGGTTGCAAAGTTACACGTCAGTATCAGCATTCAAAAACGTATTTTTCTGATGAATATCCACCGCCTATACTATGCAATATCATTATTCATTGATGGAATCAAACAGTAAAGCCATTCAATGAAATGTGTATTGAGAAAACATTTTAATAAATTATAAAACCACCCCACGGAAGTCTAGTCAATTAAATTGCATATCCCTGTTGTTCTTTGGTAATGTTAGTTCAATGTGAATGAAGTCCAAAGTTAGTAAAGTATCTTCTTTGTAATCAAATTTTACACTTCAGCAATGATACAAAACAGGTTGCGTATTTTATGGAAAGAGATTATTATTGTGACACTGTGTGTGAAGACACTTCTAAGCATTGAATGTCACAACAAAACTTCACGGCTCTTACTTAAGTTACACATAATGTTATATTCTCTTCGCTTGTGTTTTGCAAATTCGAGAATGTCAAAATTGTAACATCTGTGTCATCTGTTTGGAGGAGTAACCTCCAATGAATGGCTTTATTCACTTGATGATGATGATCGTTATCACTATCATTTTTCATCAATCGCAGTATTTCGTCTGAAAGCAATCAACAAAACGTCCTTTTTTATATTTAAATCATTATCAAACCAATCATACAATTGCACGCTAATAGCACGCTACTAGCCCAAACTACAAATTAAGAACCAAATTACATGATCGATGGTATACTAGAATCTAACGTAAAAGTTTAGGAACAGAGATAACCCTGAACCCTTCCAACATTGATACACATGAAAGGTCGATGTTTCATGTCTAGGAGACTGTCAATGAGAGAAGTTACATGTCTAGCAGACAGTCAATGAGAGATGTTTCATGTCCAGGATGATGTTAATGAGAGATGTTACATGTCTAGCAGACTGTCAATGAGAGATGTTTCATGTCCAGGATGATGTTAATGAGAGATGTTACATGTCTAGAATGATGTTGTTAATGAAAGATGTTTCACGTCTAGGAGACTGTCAATCAGAGATGCCTCATGTATATGATAATGTTAAAGAGAATGTTTCATTTCTAGGAAGATGCTGTTGATGAGAGATATTTCAAGTCTAGGAAACTGTCAATGAGACATGCCTCATGTATATGATGATATTAATGAGAATGTTTCATTTTCTAGGATGCTGTTAATGAGCGATGGTTCATGTCCAGGATGATGTTAATGAGAGATGTTACATGTCTAGGAAACTGTAAATGAGAGATGTTTCATGTCCAGGATGATGTTATTGAGAGATGTTACATGTCTAGGATGATGCTGTTAATGAGAGATGTTTCACGTCTAGGAGACTGTCAATCAGAGATACCTCATGTATATGATGATGTTAAAGAGAATGTTTCATTTCTAGGATGCTGTTAATGAGCGATGGTTCATGTCTAGGAGACTGTCAACGAGAGATGTTACATGTCTAGGAAACTGTAAATGAGAGCTCATTCATTATACGGCTCCCGTGTAATGAGAAGAAAATATATTTTCTTATTTTTCTTATTTTTCTGAATCATCTAAAGCCATTTCAAGAAACCCATTAGCCAATTTAGTCAAAACTCATCTTGGTTACAAAGTCTAAGACTCTTCATTTGTTGCATTTTTGTTAAAGTTCATGACTTTTTCAGCCCTCGAAGTTAATGCATATACAGATGGTGTATATTACAGAAACCACATCGTCATGATAACTATGTTTTTGAAGGTCTTAAAAAGACATATCCATATAAGTTTTAGCCTTCATCAATTATGTTATACTTACTGTGTCACTTGTATCAAGTTGATTCAGCATCACGATGAGGGGGCACTTACGATCGTAAACGAGACGCCAGAAATCTTCAACAGTATTTGACAGTGGAGATTGGGTGGATATAAAAGCATCTCTCTTTCGTAAGCTCTGATGAAAAGTCATTTATGCAGAAAATGCAATTAATTTAATGTTAAAGATGAAGAAATGAACTATTTAGTTCTTTTTGTGTGTATATATATATATATCCCACATACTATTTTCCAATACATTTTGCTCAACATTCGTAAAACATATAGTTTTTGAAGTATTGAATATAGTTTTTACATGAAATATTTGGCCATGTGATGATACAAAGATCTCACTCAAGAGGAGAAAGATGAAACAGCAACATACTCACCCTGTAAAGTGTTGCATTGATGTAAGCGCTTGCCTCACTTGTCAGGAAAACACAACCGCTCTCATCTGAAAGGCAGACAGTCATTGATTTTATTAGATGAAAAATTCAGAAGATCGGCGTATATAGTGAATGTTGTTATTACGGATGAATAAGTCTTTCCAAAAATGGAACGAGATGACTTGAAGAAAAGAACAATACATAGACGTTTTACTATTAATGATAAAATAACTACTTACTTTCAGTAATATTTGAATGCATATTAAACAACGTACACATATGCGTCACAAATGTATAATGATGTTACTGTTGTGAGAAATATGTAAAGGACAATATACTTGGTTCGGTATCTTGGAAGCGTTTCTTCTCCGACATGTCTCGGTCTCCGTGCAAGTTAACATTGCTTTGCTGCTTGAACTCGCTAAGAAGCTGTTAAAGTAAACATAAATAATTAAATCATTACATAAGGTAAATAAATCATAAACTAATGGACAATGAAACTTCGTCGCATCGAATTCATTAGTAAGTTTTTAAATCTTTATTGATGATACTCATGATGTGCACTTTGGATATATAAATCATTGCTCATACTTTATTAGAAAAAAAGACAATTGGTTAATGTTATTAACAGTCACATTCTGACGATATTTATTGCATATATACAATGTAATTAGTTTATACACAAACAAACTTTCAAACGAGCGACAAGATCAATGTAAAAACATTGAACACACTGTTTCTTCAATATTCAAGTTCAGGTACTGTCAATTCTGATCTGGCTGGTCAAGATGTTTGTCTTGGAGGGTTTTCAAGTCTAAAAGACTCACATGAAATTCTTCAGCCAGGGATTCTTTCTTTGATTCAATATTGTACTGAAGTAAATGGCCAGAGGATATTTCTGTGTGTCTGGTCTGGTAAACATCAACTAAACACTTGTATACAAATGCATACTGCCTCTGCAAAAATAAACAATAAGACTAGATTAACAGGAACGGAGCTCACATAACTTTTCTTCTCAACCCAAAATTGTACTGTATGATAACTTTAAGGCTTTTTTCTGATGATATACACCCGTCAACCTTCTCAATCATATATAGTGAAGGTGATCAACATCTATTAGTTCATTTAAATATTTTCCGGCACATATTACTCAATCTCAATGTTTTATTGTGAAAGAAAGGAATACACTTGTATGCCATTATAACGTCTCTTTGAACTCCACTACCACAATTATCTTGAAACCATCTTAAGTTAATTTGTTGTGAATTGGTTTACAGGTGACAGGTTTACCTCTGTCTGGACCATGTTGATGCGGTTTCTTCTGGCTTTCTCTACAAATCCATAAACATTAATCGCTCTCTCTCTCTTGAGGACTTCCATCAAGCAGTATATGGAGATGAACGTTCCTGTCCTGCCGACACCAGCGCTGATGAAACATGCATGGAATAGTATTTAGTCATGCAGTTAGACAGGTTTGCATATTGTTTGCATTGTAACACTACAACATAATACGGAGAAATGCAAATGCAGCATGTGAGCAGCGCAACAACTAGTATGAAGATCAAATAATACATGATATAGTTATCCATCAGAACATAAGCAATAAGTGTGCAGTAGCGTTTGTAATATATACATGATACGATATGTAGTAATATATTAAAGGATACATAATCAGTTAGAAACACACACCTGCAGTGAGCCAGGATGGGGCAGTCTTGTCCAATCTGGAGACGCTTCGTGTACTTGATCAGTTCCATTAATGGAAAATGGTCGGAAGGGATGTCCTTATCCGGCCAACTCATGTAGTGCAACTGGTACACTGTACGCATCTGAGTATCCTATAATGAGAGGATATAAAAGGAATTAACCTATTGTCTTGCAAGGACAGGTATCCCATAATATAAAGCAAAGGTTAAAACTGACAACGCGTAATACACGCTGAGTGATTATATAACAGTTTAACCAGCATGTAGAGCTCAAACTATACGAACACAAATAGATTATTTGTTCCTTATGCATTTCGTCGGTTTGAATATCAAAAAGCAGTGCTCTTACTATGTTTCGCAGACAAGGAATGAACAGTTAATCTTATCTGAATACGTCTCAACTGTTAATGAAAATACCCAGTTGGTACTATTTTGTACTAACATTTTAATGTGGAAAAAGAAAAATTGCATTGATGGTACTATCAAATCTCCCATTTCGATGCATATTACTCTCTTGTATTTCACATACATATGCAGTAAGACAACAAATATTGTGAATCACAGAAAGAGAAACAATAAAAGATAGTTTTCCCATGGATATCATTGTCATATTACATCCATTTTGTCCCAGAAACAGAGTATTACAACATTCAACAAGAGTAAATGCAGTTCATTAACCAAACAACAACAATGAAATTATAATGACTACAAAGTATTGAAAAACATTACCATCAGTCGACACTAGTAAGTAGGTTAAACTATGTATCACAACCATCAAGCCTGAGGAATTTATTTTGCTTATGTCTTTGAACTTGACATGTGCACAATTAAACCATAGACTTGAATTACCACCAGTTACCGCCAGTAAAATAGGGAACTAAATCATGACAACAATTTCTCCATCAATAAAGCACAGGGTGTGTCCATAATATCACGTGTTATGTTATGGAATGGACAATTACAAGGCGTTTGTTAGCTATCTTTCATATTGGTAATGTTGGTATGCTGTTATAATAATGCAAACATGGAATGGATACTTCCATTGCAGTCCGCCCATGAAGACATTACGGTAAACAGGAGATACATTACCCTTAATATATGCAGCTCTCTGACATCAAAATCAGCAAAGTGAGAGATCTTAGCTAAGGAAACTGAAGTGATTCCATATGATTTACTGCGACCCACTTCTTCTGGCCAATACTGGAGACAACGGTCCTGAAATATCAATAATAAAAACAAGACCAAATGCGTTCTTCATCGTTTACACATGGGAGGGTACTAATGCACTATGCTGAGACTATATTCCATCAAACTGTGAATTCAGTGGGACCGGATCTGCTCGGATACCGTATTGAGGCGCCATTAGTAACTATGGAATAAATCCACGCGAGCAAACTGTGTGTCATTTGCCTACGGAGGTGATCGAATAATTTATTATAGGTTACGTAACATTTTACATGATGAAGGTTTCCAATATAAACTGCACGAATGCAGGGTCAATTCAAAGCCTCGTAGGGCGTGTGATTTTAACTAGATGTATTCCTTCCTTTTTTGTGGATGCAACTGAGACTAAAACTTTCTCTAATCCTTCAGAGACAACGATTTGGACCTTTCAATAGTTTACATGAAATACAGACGTAGAAATTAACATAATTTGTTTAGTATCTTATTTCTCGTTCATGCCTGGAATGTTCTTTTTGTTTAGATTTCTGTATTTTTTGCCAGCATAAAGAAGAGGGGGATTTCCAGTTCTAATATATGTCATGCGACCATCAATTGGGATCTCACCTTTCCATTTTCAATAATGTTGGCCAACATGACAATGGTAGATACTTGCTCTTGCCAAATCATCCTCCAGAAATCATCAACAGAAGAACTATTTGGCCCTGTAAGTAAGAGAAATAATAGCAGCCTAAGTAAACATTACAACAAACCTTCAACCATAACTCTGAATACAAACGTGATCATGGAGTGATTGACCCGTTAAAATGGAATCTATGATAGGTCTTGAGTAAAGATTAAAGATGCATATATTAATATTCACTCATTTCGTATTGACAGTCTAATTTATAACTTTATTGTGAATGTCTTAAATATCTGACCTGGCAGAGGAATCATTTAATGAAAAATGTAACATTACAGAACTCCACCATACTATTACCAAACATCCCGTGGTTGTGACAGTATATTGGTAAAATAAGCAAAAATAGTATGACTATTCGTTAAAATATTAAACATTCGAGGACTAAATGACTTAATTCAATTCACATAAAATTGGTAATGTGCAGATCATCCTTTGTAATCAATATCTGTATCGTTAAAACATGGTACCATTCCACGCAAGGATAACAGCAAGGATATTCCGCATGTAAGGGCGATTTTTGTCAACGAAGAAGTATAAAGGAAAAAAGAATAAATAAACCAATCATAAAAATAACGGATGTTTAGTCATAGGGTCCAGAGTAGTTTGTCATGATCTTTCAATATTCATTTTTTCATTACGCCTCGTACTTCGACTATCTCTATAAAATATTGTACCGACTTGTTTGTATTGTTGTTTAAATATACAATTAGTTTTTTTTAAAGATGATCAACCATGACCCATATATGAAACAGCCTTTATTGCCATGAAATATGTCACAATGGCTAGCTAGCCATTAAAATAATGCACCTTCGGTAATTGAGAGGGTTAATGAGAAACTTCTCATGATCTGTTTATGTATGTGTTCCGCGGCAATATTCTGCAAAAAATGGCAAATACGTGATACTGGAAACGTTCGGATACTTGGGCAAGCCCAAATTACGAACTAGTTATTTAAAGACAAACTTAATTCATCCAATGGAAGAGGCTGCATTGTTTCGAGATATGTAAACAACTAGTTTTATAAACAGACCGGTACCTTTAAAGGACAAACTTGTTCCGGCTTGGTGATATACATTGTATTTCTGTGCATGCTGTAGCTGTTTGATGATTGGATAAACTTTTGTCTTTGATGTACACTGTAATCTCGCGTGCCCATTTGATTGAGATGTTTTAACCATTTAATTCAATGAATAAAGTTATCATGTTTTGGCCATAATGTGAGTAGTGCTTACCTTGTGAAGCAATAAAAGAACTCTTTCCATTTTGGTCCTGTAATAAAGAACAAATATGACATTAGGAAAACATATTTTGTATTAAACCAATAGTTCCATGATGATTCAATACTTATAATTGTTAGACAAAATGCTTGAAACAATAGAGAAACATTCTCAGTGAAGAAATCGGTCATCAGCTTGACGATCGTCCTATTGGGAGAACAGTTGTAGAGATTTACCGCAATATTGACGTATTAGTGTGCCTCAGTGGTCTGAAACTGTAATGGCAACCACTTGTGCAAATTGCAACCTGCTACTGAAAAGAACCCTTTCCATACGATTTTGCTTACTATTATAATAACTGAATTGTGTGATATGAGGTTGAATTATCATCTCTGTTGACACAGTAACTTAAAATTGGAAGCAAGTGGAGCCAACCATCGATGAAGTGTAGCTTGCAGGAAGAACACGATAAAACCTAAACTCATGATTTCACGATTATTAAGTTAGGGAACATAACTTGACCTAGTCATTAATAGAACCAGTAAAATGAAGAATTTTTATTTAAGTTAAGTTAAGTGAATCATAGTTAACTGGAAAGTGCTTTTGGTTATCTGTTTCTACTTTTTATTTTTTCTGGAATGTTTTTTATGAGGATGGTTATTTACCGGTCATTTTATTTTATAAAATCTATAAAATGACAAAATAATAAATTTAAACCATCTACGTGTAATTAGATAATCCTATGAAATAAACTGCTATCATTATGATGTCACACAGGAAATTCCATACCTTGA
Organism: Orphnurgus asper; assembly: GCA_027574785.1. Lineage (NCBI taxonomy): Eukaryota > Metazoa > Echinodermata > Holothuroidea > Elasipodida > Deimatidae > Orphnurgus > Orphnurgus asper. The sequence continues at coordinate 10,456 of JAODAG010121159.1, forward strand.
TGTAAGATGCATTGTAGTAGTCAGAATGTTCATCGTTTGTAATTTTTTCTAGGGTAACACGACTGTGGTCATCTTGATAGAACAGAATAATACGTTTGATTAAATAAATAAAATCTGCATTGATGGATAAACCATACAAATCTATTAATAGTATTTTAAAGGACAACACATTTCTGTTAAATTCTTACAGATTTAGTGATAAACTATTGACCAATCTTTCATTCAAAGGGATACAACAGAGATAAAGCAAACCTAATGAC
>JAODAG010121492.1:4046-15244 GCA_027574785.1 Orphnurgus asper
GTACGCTGAATAAAGTATCTGTACGCTGAATAAAGTATCTGTACGCTGAATAAAGTATCTGTACGCTGAATAAAGTATCTGTACGCTGAATAAAGTACAGTATGTACACTGAATAAAGTACATTATACGCTGAATGAAGTATATATGCTGAATAAAGTATGTACACTTGAATAAAATCTCTACACTAAAACAAGTCTATATGCTGAATAAAGTATATGTACACTGGTTAATGTATGTGTACACTAATAATTATAGTCTGTATGCTGACCTGAAGTATGTACACTGAATAAGGTACACCTGTAGGGATACCGCTAGTCCATGTGACAGTCGTTGATCGTGGCTATATATACGCCAGGGTCCAGTTGTGCCAGTCAGACCCGACCCCCTGTAAACGAGTCATCCATTTATTCACTCAGAAGGATTACCTTCGAAGCCCCCGTTACAAATGCGGTGGATTATAATTTGATGGACCCCACAGAAAATCAATTTTGTATACAGGCTTCCCTTGGTGCCCCGTTGCGACGTTGGCCTTGTCTTTACTGCCAGTAACTCGGGCAGGGGGTACACACGCTCTCGCTGAAGTAACGAATTCATCAGTAGTTGCCTGCTGAATGGTTTGAATGATTCAAGATCCAATCAGAGACAAGCTATATTGTCTGGAGCTATAATGAAAGGATAAATATACACAGGATGAATAAGAGAGGTTGCATGCCATTGTCATCCTGGTCCTATCTCTCTAAGATATTGGATACCAGGTTGGAGAGTTGATGGATAATAATAGTTAGTGGATGGTTTGTTCACCAGCGTGTTAGAGGTAAAAAAAAGACAACTTCTTTCTGGGAGTAATTCTACGCAATAATGAATCCTCCTGCCATTCCCTGTTCCTTCGCCACATGTGTACGATAAATTGTTATTGGTCAATGCCCAACATATATAGCCGACACCAGTAAATAAAGAAACACAAACTATCCATTCTGGCAGACTGACTATGAAATAAGTAAAAAGTCAGAAAAGCTTTCTGTCTAACCTTTTGAAATAATTATTGTTACATTGTTAATTTAATATTTGTTGGTTCATATTGAATTATAAAAGGAGTGGAGTTTCAACATTTTAGAGAGGTATTTCACCCCCTCCCTCCCCCCTCTATGTTGAACCAGAATAGAGGGATTAAATTAATGTGTGACCGTGGTTTATTATCAAACTGTCAATAATGCACCGGCATAGTTCAACGATTTTTTCAAACTGTACTAACATTTTTTTTTCTCGATTTCACATGTGTTGACTTATGAAGTGGTGATTCTTGGCCATGTATAATGTCGGGGATAAAATGCATAACCCCTTCCATGTTTCAGGTTTCGGGTGTTATGAAATAATATACCTCAGATAATCATTAACCACACAACTGTTTCGGCAACTGTCAAGTTGACACTTGCTCTTTTGATTGAAACATTTTAGGCCAATGGTCACAGGACACTTGCGTATATAGGCTATGTTGTTCTCCCTAGTTACATTAAAGTTGCAGTATATGAAGTAATAATTCTTAGATGGTGTATCATAACATGATTAGGCCAATTATTTGATCGTATACTGTTCACAATGTCAGTGAAATCTGTGAACATGATATTTAAAAGAATGCAGTGTTCAGTTGCATGATGTCGATCCCTATTATTTTTGGTGCGCAATGGATGTAGCCTGCATTCTACATGTTGGCTGTAATTGGCAGTGTAGATCTCTACAAGTGTCGGTATATTGCTCTTCTTCATTCTCGCTACGGAGGAGACGGCTGTGCTCTATTATGTGATTCTAATGATTCATGAAGGAGGGATGGGGCATAATTGTTAACACGATACCACAAGACCGTATACGTACATGTACATGATTATGTACAAGTTAGGGATAGGCTAGTATCTATACATTACACATGTACATACGCTATATTTGAGGTAACGTATATACCGTATTTCATTCAAGTAAAACTACCTAAATTATAGGACAAATGCATACATGCATATGGGATAGGCTAGTATCTACATACACATGTACATACACTATATTTGAGGTCTTACATGAAGTACATACCTCAAATATGATATAAATATACAAGTATGTATAAGTTAGGGAATAGGCTAGTATCTATGCATACACATGTATTTACGCTATATATGAGGTAATGTATAATTATAGTTCATGTAAGACCACCTCAAATATAGGATACATACATACATGACTATGTATAAGTTAGGAGATATGGTATCTACATACACATGTACTTACACTGTATTTGAGGTGGTCTTAAACAAAGTACTTACCTTCAAGGAGTTAGGGCTCCTACCTGCCACTGACTTGTAGCAGCAGGCTTACAACAATTTGAACATTTTTTTTTTGGCTGGTGGTAATGTACAGTGGCTCTGTTTAAATTAAAGGAATGAGGAAAATAAACACAGACCTTGCATTACAAGCATTGCTGCCTGAGGAGCTTTTCATTTGCTTGATGTTCTCCAGCAGATGGCATTTGGTTATCAGAACTTAGGTTGAATCCAAAGTTGTTTTCGTCTCCAACAATCGCCGATCTATAATTGAGCCGAGGTCTCTATGTCTCTTCCTAGACGTTATCTATTTACTATGTATCCATCAACTCGACAGTACAAATTTTCTACTTCCTCATCACTTGATTATCGAGCATTGACTATAATGCACGGAAAGCCGTTTGGGATGGTTGGTTGTAGCAATGTTTTAATAGGTTCTCGGACAAAATGTGCCTTTCAACTGTTTCCAAGCTTTGGCCGTTGCAACAATTTATTTTGCACTATTTAAGATCGGGGCCCTAATTGGCAGGAAGTTTTTGAGGTTTCTCGTGCAACCATGTATATATATATGGTAACCAATTATATGGTAACCATTTATATGGTAGCAAGCAAGTTGGCAAGCCTATGTAATGCAATTTTCGACTGTTTGAACCATGCGCGTGATTGATCGTGTCGTAACCAGTGCTCGACCTGATTTCTCGACGATGCAAGTTAATTATAACAAATGAGAAGGCAAGCAGAGATGGATGTAACTCTCAGAGACTTGATTGCATAAAGCAGATGTTCTCATCTCGTAGGTTAGGCGGCAACTAATTAAATAACACCTAAACGTCGGGTCTCGATATAGACCCGGGTCAGATCATATGCACTCGAGATCACGATCGTTACGAGCGTTAAACGTCGTTCAGATCCGAATCGTCCGATATCGTTTTAATAGTGCCAACCAAACATTCCCAGATCAACGGTGACCCCGGATCCGCCGTGAACTCCTACGATCCTGAACCCTCTAAAGTATACTTCTGGTTTGATTATTTTTTTTTTACCACTTGACATGAGACTGGATGGGCCGTAGTTACATAATGAACGTACCATACTGCTGGAATCGGCGGGAGGTCAAGGATTTTCAAAAAGGGGGATGGGGAGGGGGTGGTGGTCTCGAGCAGCTTTAGTTAGTTAGTTGCATGGTAGGCTGATTGGAAAGTTGCGGTTATAGGCGAGTCACCCCGCCGCATAGAGAGGAAAAATCTTCATCCGCTGGATAGGTAAGCGTATATCGAGAAACGGGTTGTAAGAAATGAACTGAAATGAGCCATTTTGAAAAAAAGATTTTTACAGATTATTATGAGCAAATAACTGTTACCCATCTCTTCAAATTTGGGACTATAGTCCTTGCTCATTTCTTGCCGTAATTGCCTGCTGTTGTCATGTTTTTTAGTTGATCAAATTGTTGGTTGCCGGTCTATTTCGGTCGATTAGCCTGGTCTTCCCTCTCGGCTGTAATCGTGAAAAGTAATCGATTATTAGATTACGATCTGTGGCTTTTGCTCCTTTTGCCTCGTGTCCCAAGTCATGTCTGGACACCTTTCTTTTTCTTTTCTTTTTTTTCCCTCGAGGGTTAGAACAAAACAATTCTCAGAAAATCATACATTGAAAGGTTACCTGTCGCAAATACCTGTTGCAATGCCCCGCAAACGACTAGTTTTAACAAGGCTTCTCTTTTCTACCAACATCGAGGCAGGCATGTACGGTACCCATCCATCCCATCCTGCGCCCTCATTGGTAAAAGGACGTATGTGGACATGTAACCTATATGTCCTGATATCTTTTCATAGTGTAAGGATGTATGTGGACATGTAGCCTATACGTCCTGATATCTTTACATAGTGAAAGGATGTATGTGGACATATAGCCAATTGATATGTCCTGATATCTTTACATAGTAAAAGGATGTATGTGGACATAATTATAGCCTATATGTCCTGATATCTTTACATAGTGAAAGGATGTATGTGGACATATAGCCAATATGTCCTGATATCTTTGTATACTGAAAGGATGTATGTGGACATGTAGCCAATATATGTCCTGATATCTTTACATACTGAAAGGATGTATGTGGACATGTAGCCATTATGGTCCTGTTTTCTGACATAATGAAAGGATGGTTGTGAAGATGTAGCCAATACCGTATGCCATGTTTTACAGAGAGGAGACAGAGACCCTATAACTTTGATATTATGTAGGCATTCTGTTTTTGACATCAGCAAAATAATTCCAAAGTTACAACTTCACTGCAATTACAAAGAAATCAGGATGCATGTGGAGATGACTTGAAGCTAGTCTCAATTGACATCACAAGCATACCAGCAATAGAAATGTCTGTGTTTCTTTATATCTTTATTTCCTGTTGTATTCCCGATATTACAAGTGTATCAAGAGTTTTCACTTTTCTAAGTATTATTGGAAGTGTATTTTTTATTAATTTATTTCTTTATTTTAATAAAGAATTTGTTTGGTGCACAGATATTCCACAGCAATAATAAGTGAAGTTTAAAACACTGGACCTTTTTCATTGAAAGCATGCCGTTAATTTGAACTATTATTGTGAAGGAAAACTGAAATCAAGTGGCCCCCCATGGGGGGTGATGGGCAGCTTGGAGGGGTCCATGGTGGTAATTAGAAGGTAATGGAAAATTATTGGGGTAATATTTGGGTATATGGAATCATTATCACCCAAGCACCAAAGCTCCCTTTGAGAACAACTATCAATGAGGTACAGAAACAGGGGCAGACTTAAATTCCACAAATTCCATAAAATTTTGGTGTCATTTTTGTTCTTAGTCGCCGGGAATAAAAGTGAAGGTTCGACAAGATTTATCAAGTGCTGTTTCTCGTCTAAAATGGATAAAAGTTTTCAAAATATTTCTGGGGCCCCCTGTGGAGGATACGCCGGGGCAAGGGGTAATGATGATCCTTGCCCTTAAAAGGGGTAATGACCAAAAACTGGTGGAAAAACCTTGTGTTCGACTATAATGGGAAGCTAGCCCCGCCCCCCCCTCCCCCGTGGTGTCAGTTTCAGACATCAATATCCTGAGAACCAAATTAATTTCTTTAAGAACTGTTCAGGGAAGTTGTTCATAATTTGACTTATTCATCAAATGGACTATTTAAACCTGAAAGGTGTCTCCCTTTTACAGTCATCAAAAATGCTGTCGAAGTTCCCCTTTTACCCTTTTTTGCATGTTTGAAAGACTTTGGAAATTTAATAAACCCTCATTAGCCATGCAAAATTTATGGCATAGAGCTTCAAGCACACCTGGTCGACATTTCTTATGTTAACCCTTAGTAAATTAGCTGTTACCTGTAATTAGTAGCATTTTAAGATGATGTCGTATCTCTTTGAAGAGCAGAAAATCGTACATTTTTAAAGATAATTGCGTGATCGCTACTGACATTTTTAAGATGATTGAAATTGTTAAAGCAAATTACGTAGGCTAATGCAGCAAAGCTTCAACGCTACTGCTGGTCCAAGAGTTTTGTATAAATTTGCGCTTGTTTTTTTCACCACGGCGGTGGAGTAAAAAATGAAAAAAGAAATAATCTTAAAACAGTTGCGTCCATCGTGGATTTTTCGTGGGAATTGCATCTATTTTGTCTGCCCGTCATAGCAGTCACTTAGTTTGATTTACAAGTCGGCAGAACCGTTAGGGGTATGTCAGTATGTGCAATAAATAAAACTGCCATTCCAACTCAAAACGTTCATTTAATGCAAAATTTGGACCTGGTTTGGTAACAAAGACCGGACTTCCAAAAGATGTAGTCTTCTTGAGTAAGCCAGACAGGACGATACACTTGATAGGCCCTCCGGTATTTTGTGGATATTTTGCGTATAATGGTCCAGTAATCCGTAGTGACGTTCACGTGCCTCGAGTGGACAGACGTACGATTGGTCAACGTCGATCGTTTTATCGAGAGATCATCGGACAAAAAGCGGACAATTATGGCAGACTATAAGCTATTTCTGAAAATTCAGCTCCAAATCTTGTCTTTTTTTTAGGGAGGGGGGGAGGGTGGAGAGAGAGAGGGGGTGTCGAACACATCGACTTGACCTAGCTTTGACCATCTGGTACTTTTTAATGGTCTGGCTATTTATAATCGTTTAATTATTTTCTTTCAGGTGCGGACGCTCTTCGTCAGTGGCCTTCCCATGGATGCCAAACCGAGAGAGTTGTACCTCTTATTCAGGGGATGCAAGGTAAGGGTATAAGTTTGTAATTCTCCCCCCTTCCCCAGTAACTTAACTAGCCCTTCATTGTGAATTAATCGTTGAGTATTCGCCTGCTTGATATTCCATCAAGTCTTCGTTGAAAGTTTCGTTATGCAGCAGTGTCCACAATGACTGCAGTTTCCTCGGGTAGAGAGAGCATCAGGTCATGAAATATGGAGAAACGGGTTAGTCTTCAAACTTTGGTTTTTGATGTACGTCCAACCACAATTTGCTGATTTTAAACGCAAAATTGTTTCTCAGATTTCGTGAAAAATAGTGTTTCAGAGTAAATAATTCTGCGAACCGCTGTGGCATTTTTCGGGGCAACTTCAGGTTAAGAAACGACGTCTTTGCAGCGCTGTATCGCTTCCCCCTCTCGATATTGGTTGGGGCCGTCGAACTATCCCGGGAATACCGGTCGTTAAACATTTCAAGCAGCCAACATCCAAGCATACTCGGCAATTGATTACTCCACAAAGATGAGGGAGCGGTTTACAACAGGGGACCAGTAAGGTTGCAGTTTCTGGGCAACTGTGAACCCCTACTTTCTCGTCCACCGAATTAATTACCAACACTCTCGAGTTGCAGGTTTTTTTCGTTTTTTTCATTTTACTCGCAAGCGGACTTAATCCACGTTACAATCGTCACCTTCAATCCCCGTTTAAACTACGTAGGACTGGTATGTGTAACAGCAGCTACCAGTACTGTGATAAGTTATAAAGCCTGTCCGCACAGTATACATGCGCCGTCATTGGCAAATTGTACTGCAGTTAACGACACCCCTATAAATCGTTGAACAGCCAATTCGAAATCCTGGCCAGAAAACATTCAATATTTCACTTTTTAGATTAAATCCTCCCAACCAAATCGGTTTAGCAAAGGCTGTGTGCGTGTGGCTGAACCAGAGCTTTTTGCAAACTGTAATTTTACGAACGTAATGCGTGGAAGTCACGCGGACCACGAAATTATTGAAATGATCAATCGGCTGTCGAATGCCTACTCCCCGTCCTGTGAGTTACCGACACTCTCGGCCGACGAGTCCACGAAAGCCGTATCCATGGACAATCGTCACTTTCAATTCCTGTTTATACTATACAGTAGTATAGTCTAAACAGGAACTTATTGGAGTTATATATATATCATAGGCCTATATATATATGGAGTTTTATAAAGTTATTGAAATAAGAAGTATCATCACTGTATATATCCTATATATCCTATATATCCTATATATCCTGTATATCCTATATATACTGTATATATCATATAGGCCTATGTGTATGTCATATAGGCCTATATTATTAATATTATTCATATATATATTAGTCTTGTATGTTTTTATTCATATGACTGTATTTATTCATATGACTATATTCATATATAAATCAGACAGACAAACAATTTACAGCTCTTACGTCAATCAAAAAGTTCTGTAATTTTATAGGAAGTATTTACCCTTTATATGCAAAGCACCTTGATGAGAGATTAAGCTGATGTATATCATTTTACTGTACAGTACTTCCTTGTGCTAAAATGAACCCTGAAATTATATTTACATCCTCATTATTATAATCATGTGCAAGCAAGATGTCAGTAAAATTTACTACCGTTTGTAGGGACAATTTCCATACCACGTTCTCTCCCTCGGCCAAAAGTACAATGGCTTTTATTCAATTGCCGGTTTTTAATTTCTTTGGATGAGTTGCTATGGAAACTGACTAAGTAATGGTGGCAGCTTTGATAATTGCGGTGAAAAAGAATCCTCGAATGACAAAGGTGGTATTTGAAAACGAATGAATTCACAACCCCCTTGAAAATGTTATCTATTTTAAAGTTTATCGAAGAAGCAATGTTTTTTTCTCCAAAAGCTCCTCGGTTGATGAATATTTGTAAACAAAAACAGAATTTATGCCATTTAAAGAAAAAAAAGAAAAAAAGTGCATCTGTAGCAAAGTGAACGGTCTGTTTTTTTTGTACGACAGAACGAGCGGCTAGTCCCCCACAAAGGGCCCGGGCTTTTTGGTATATTTTGTATAGTTTTTTTTATAAACGAGGGACGTGTAACGTCGCTGCGAGATGAGAGGTGGAGAATACGGGGAGAGAGAGAGAGAGAGAGAGCTACAAATCGATCTCGATTTCAGCCCCAGGGGGAACACTTGACGGTTGCGTTTAGGGATAGCTCTGCACTGTCTCGGTCGTGTCGCATGCACTTTTCCCGTTTCAATTGCTTCGTATTGAGCGTGCATGGCATTTTAATGCAATGCAAGTGCGAATTTTTTTTTCCGTCACTAACCGTTTCTTCGAATGTATGTATACACGCTCAAAAGCTTTGACGTCGCTCTGATCCCCTCCACCCCCCCCGCACCTACTTGCCCTAATGCTCGCTAACATCTTGACGCATGGTCTTTACATCTTTTGTTTTTATGGTACATCTTTATTTGTTGTTGGGATTTTTTTTTATGCATATGGGTAGTAGCAGAAAATGGCCAAGTTATAGCACCAAATTGGAAAAGGGGAACGGAACTGCTCAAGATTAGTATTAGACGTACTGGTCCCCTATAATCGTCCATTTTTTTTACAGCTTTTCCCGGACTATTGTAGGTAGGGGAGGGGCAGGGGGAGGAGTTGCCACTCACATTGCTCCCCCTGGCATTGTCGTGTTTTTAGGATAAGAGACCGCGTTGTCATCGAAGTATACAAGTACGCACAACGTAGGTTTGAACTGAGCAATATGAAACGTTGGCAATGAACGAACAACCAGTGCAACCTGCTTTTACACGTCACGGCTATGGGTCGGTTGACAAATCTCGTATTGTGGTGGTTTTATGTATTTCATTATTAAATTTGGTCTTATTTACAGTACAAGGGTGTAATTAATTGTGGTAAACAAAAATGTTCCTGGAAATGCCACTGTTTCTTTGTAGAGAAGAATTTTTTTTTTTTTAAGAGGTGGTCGTTTGTCAAGCACTGTTGTAGACAGATCAAATGACAGGATAAAGGTAATGCAACACTTGTAAAAATTGTTTTTACCATTAGTGGAGAATCAATCCTCAGCACTGACAGATGAAAGGCATTGACATGCAAGAAAACAAAACCAGATTGATGCCACATTTGCCATGGGGGTGAGGGGGGGTTTACATGCTGTAATTCAGTCAGATCCTGCAAAGTCCACCCATCCATCGACCCGTGCAGTGAAAGGGGTGGTAAGTATGCCATCACCGATGGATGTTTTTTGGAGAAGGAAAAGGATGGAACTGGATATGTTTATGAAATTAGAGAACGAATGAATGCCACAAGAAGTATGATCGTTGTGAAGTCACCTATAGCTCATCTCGAGAGTTTCGATTGAAGGAAAATGGGAAGGAACGTTTATGGTATCGCATATCTTTCCATTTCATTGCCACGGTGTGGTGTCCAAACTGTAGACCGAGGCTTAGTTTACAGGCTGTAGTAGGGAGGGGGAAAGCGGTGGGATCGATCAATAAAAATAAAACTTTCCCATAAAACAAACATTATTAACCAATTTTCTGTTTCAGAAACTTCTTGCAACATTAGAAATTTATATATTCTTTTACTCTTTAGCAACTCCTTTCGTAGGCCTTCAAATTTTTTCTTGGAAATGCCTACGCCACGTTACTTACTGTCTTCGATTTGACCAGTTTTGTTTAACTCGTGCCGCTTCGTCTGGTACAGTTATTGGTCCGTCTGCCTTGAAAGTTTAACTCGATGTTATGAGTGATTCCCGACGTTACTTTTATGACAAAGTGTCGCATTTGTTAATGCGATCTGTACCAAGCTCATTTCGGGTGGGGAAAATCCCCTCACACGTATACTGCATACAATTGTATTTACATGGTTGTGCTAAATGAGTCCCGCTGGTGGAAGAGAATAGTAACTCATCGGATTGTTTTTGTGACATTCTTTCGTACTTCTTCCTAAAACCTTCAGGGAGATTTAGTCTAGTTTTTTTTTGTTGCCAATTCTCTTTCTCGTAACAGCGTAGATGATGTGAGCCCATGTGTAGCATTGCTACTCAAAAGTTTTGAAAAATTTCGTCTTCCTATATAATCTCCGGGTAGATGATACCAGCCCTCGCAACATTAATTGCTACTCGAGCTGGAATTTGAAACCGAAACGAGAATTAATTGGAAAATCGGGCAGTGTATAATGCTACCATGCACTACGGTGACACGGGACCATGCTATGCTCGGATCTCGAGCAGCCATGCTGGTAATTGCATTGAGTAGTATCATGGGTCGGTCAAAGGTCGCCTACCCGTCTCCACCGATGATATGAAGGGTGTTGCTCGTAATGTAAACGGACTGTGGCGTTCGGCACGGGCGCCGATAGTGCGGTAGGGGGACGTTACAGCGTTCACTCGTTAATAGTCTGTGTCATAAAGGGGCAACGTATATGCCGGTTTAATAGTCTGTCATATAGGGGGACCCATATAGCCGGTTTAATAGTCTGTCATATAGGGGACCATATAGCCAGATGTATAGTCTGTGTTATATAGGGGGACCCATATAGCCAGTTTAATAGTTTATCATATAGGGGGACCATATATCCAGATGTATTGTCTGTCATATAGGGGGACCCAGATAGCCGGTTTAATAGTCTGTCAT
>JAODAG010121603.1:3798-15243 GCA_027574785.1 Orphnurgus asper
ACTAGTGAAGTGTCATTCTACTAGTGAAGTGTCATTCTTCTACTAGTGAATTGTCATTCTACTAGTGCAAGATAAAGGGAGGGTCTTTTTAGAGTTTGACTATGAGATGAAACAGCATGAAGGTGATATGGGAGGGCTACATTACCTCCACCCTGTTACTGCGTGGAGGAAACCATTATCTCTTATCTAACTTTCAAACAATCCTTTCAAGTTTGTAGGTCCCTATCCTTTCAAGGGTATTCATTGGCTGACAAAGATTAAGAACTACTAAATGCTTGAACGAAATGTACATAGCAATTAAGTATCAAACTTGGCAGCTATTACCTCGTACGGTTCGTGATTTGGAAGATGTTAATGTTATTTCAAGTCGATGTCCTCATCGTCCATGGACAAAGAAAGGGCAAACGGTCTGACGAGTCCTTTACTATTTGCAGGCGGAAGTAATTTCTCGTCCAGCCCTTGATTGAACGTGGTAATGGAATTCTCTTTTAATCTTTCCAATTTAGGATGTTTTCCGAACAGTTCCGCTCTCATCTCCGCTTCCGTTTGCGACCTCTCGCCGGGATTACTACCCACACTGTCATTCGAAGAGAGGGCGCCCCTCGTAGTCTTGTAGTCGTGGAGACCGTTGTCGGAATCGGTCGATAACAGAGATCCCATCCGGCTATCCTTGCTATCCCAGTTGGGGCTCGGCGGGAACACGTCGGAATGGGACGAGTCGATTCGTTTCCGCATAGCCGGCGAATTCAGAGGGCTGGAACCCGAATGGCAGTCCCTGGCGCTGCTGCTGTCCGAGACCAGGGGGCTGACGGCCCTCCTCGCCTGACGGGGCGACTTCAGGCAGCCGAAGAGTTTCCGCCTGGATTCGGCAGAACCGTTCAGCTTAGGAGACTGCATCGATCTGACGGGGAGGGAGTCTTGCGATTCGAAAGAATAATCTGACTCTTCGTAACCTGAGTCGGAGAATTCGCGGTGTTGCCTGTTTGGGGGCTTCGCGGTCAGGAGGGATCCGTTCGACGACGACGACACGTTGCTGCTATCCACGTTGAGCGTCAGTCCGACGTCGTTTCCGTGGGGGCGGCGCGTCTTCAGTTCCGGAGAGTCGCAGTTGTTGACGAGGGGTGAGATGAAGGATTTGACTCTCGTGGTAGGGGTCACCCCCTGCCTCTCTGGCATCTGGCCTATCAGGCTGAGCAAGGGGATCTTGAGGATACGCACGCCGGCACTGGATGGCGACAGACCTTACGACGAAGAAAAGAAGGTTTTGCGGTGAAATATTGCCGGCAGAAATATCAGTAACGTGCCCCTCAACTTTAGAGGGCGGAGGCTGGAAAATATTTAATGGGGGGTCGTGATGAATACTAACTGGGCCCCGATAGGGAGCTCTTCGGTCCCCAAAGCTCGCTTTGCACCCCCCCCCCCCAGAATTGAATGTACCGTAATAACCTTACATGACTGACTTTTCCAATTACTTTTGTGACATTGCTAGGCATTTCTTTTCTTGGTATCATGACGGCAGGAAACATACCACTTAAACCAAAGAGCTTCACTAGTAGAAAATATGAAAGAATATATTTGTTTTAAAATGCTAGTCCAGCAGAATCAACAATACACAAAACCAATTCGTGTCGCCGAATTGAAAATTTGCACTTTATTTTTACAATTTTACAATTTATTTATTTGTTATTACAAGTTTATGTAACGAGACACGGTTTCGTCAGTCTGTATATTGAATATGCAAATACCTGGAGGCGTAGATGTCGGGCTAGCCATTGGACTGAAGGACTTCACAGGGTCTCTCGGGCTCGGTTGAAGAAAATCATTATTTGCCGAGGAGAAATACATATCACACTGAAACGAAGAGAGACAATCGGGGTCAAAGGTGGCATGGAAGGAGAGGGTGTTCATTTGCATATATTGACTAATGTGAGGCTACGGTTTTGAGGACATTGGATGAATTATCATGAAATGCGTTCCATATAGATCATTCCAACAAGCAGACATGCCATCGTGGGATAAACGTTTTGGATTGTTGGTTTAAGACCACGTAATGTCCACTCAAAGACCCCGAAGTTACGGTTGTTTACTAATCAATATCATCGGTTATCCAGAATATGATAAAACATTAAAATATGCGTTTGTTTTAAATGTTACAGTAGAGGGCCTCGAGAAGATTAGCCAGTGGCTAAACAAGTGACTAAAAAAAACCATAACAATAAATCATAACGTTGAAATAAATATATCTTGTATGGGGAAGAAGAGGATAGCTGGGGTGCAAAGGAGATGGGGGTTTGGATTCTGAAGGTAATTTTCAGGCACTTAAGCTATCATGGTGGTGAGCTTTAACCTGTGCTTTCTCATGAGCAAACTGACTTCAGTAGTACTCCAGAGGGTAATGTTCTACACCCTTGGTCTTTAAAACTCGCTCTACCAAGACATATATCACTGTGATTTCATATAGCCTACTTTATCTCGCCCCCAAAACAAAACAAAAACAATTGTATTATTCTGGGCAATTTCTGGAATTCATTACAAATTGCAGGAAGAAAGAAATGACCATACAAGATAATAAGCAGAGACGGAAATAAAAATGTGGACTTTTTACCATTCTAACAAAATGGGGCACCATACGGGGTTCCGATATTGAAGTTTCCTGAACTGTTTCCATTTTGATTCAAACTGGTATGGACCTACCGAAACCGATGGTGGTTAATCGGTACCAAATGGAATCCACTGTACACTCCCATGTCAATTCAAGTAATGATCGGAAGGAAAACAATTTGCCGACTGGAACATCCTCCAGCTAAAGGGGTAGAATCACATTCATTAATAAAGTGTTTTGGACATACCTTGGTTGAAATCACCCTGAGTTTTGGCATCGTCAGGGAGTGTACTAGATTTCCATTGATGACCAATCTGATTTCAATGGAGTAGTGTGTGAAGGCAATAATGTAGGGGAATGCACAGGCTGTAACAACAGAAAAGAGAAAGTCATTCACATGACGAGCTTATAATTATAAAAAAAAATAAACCTCCCTTGGAGAAGCCCGCTACATCTAGCAGCTAAGATTCGTGCAGGTGAAACAAGTCATTAATTGATTGCAACAAACCTACAACGTGCTGGTAACAAAATAATGCAACTATGTATGGCAGAATTGAGAAAGACATATTCCTAGCAAGTGAACTGAGGGAAACAGATGTATTCTCTGGCAATGAGGTGTGGTATACAACTTGTGTGCACCAATACAAGAGTGCGTCATTAAAGCCATCCCCAGTAATAAATATCCCTTGGTTAATGACCATTCTATGCGAGATCGCTGTGTGTGGTGACACTTTTGGTTAAACCAAGAACCCCGACAGGCTGCAGACAGCAATCCTCCATTTGCGACTTTGTGACACAGAAAAGCAAGTTGTCGTCATTTGTGATACGTAAAATTGGTCATAAAACTGTCTCTCTAGTAGGGTAATAGCTTCACTTAAATCATGATCGAAGGATACATACTCACCAATACCAGTCGGAGCTCCATTCCAGTGAATATCAAAGTCCGAGGAATGGTCGTTACCCAGATGGGCAAACTTAGACAAGTCTGAAGAAGAGTAAAGAAGAGAAATAATTATACTGAAAAAAAATAACCATCAATGCTCATAAATAGGTACCAATAAGCAAAAGAGAAATGATCTGCTGGCCATTCTGACAGATATCATGTTTGTATATATTGTGATAGAGGGTGTTGACCAAATTTTACACAAAAACGTAGGTTCTTGGCCGAAAAAAATCCCCATTGATGGCCGGTAAAATACAAACTAAGGTTCTTGACCAATAAAAAAAAATTCCCATTTATGGCCGGTAAGAAAAACCCTTAGGTTCTTGGCCAATAAAAAATCCCCATTTTATGGCCGGTAAAAAAATGCCCTAACTCACGGTTGTAGGAGAGGAGGACTTCTGGCTCGTCCTCTTCGTAGATATCGAGCACCGACACGAAGGAAACCTACGCATGTGGAAGCAAGAGAGCAATGGGGCCAGGTTTACAGGTGTGTCCAGATTAGACCAAAATGAAAACAAATTCTTCTGGGCTTATTTACGGTGATAACCGTAAATAATCATGGATGACAACTTACTTTCTGCGTATCCAAATGGATAAGTTTCTTGGTGTCACCGGTCTTTTCATTGACGATATCAAACTGATGTTTATGCCCAATGCAGATCTCATTGTCTCCTCCTACTCCATCCACCAGAGCCACGACAGAGGGGACGTCTCCCGCTGACATATCCTGTAGGAGGGGGAGAGGGTTGGATTAGAGCAAAATCAATATATCGGATGGAGTGTAGGCTATACCTATTTGCCTTCCAACAGCTGTTGGAACGATTTTTACGTTGAAGATGTAGTGTTGACTAATTATGAAGTAGACTGCATTATATTAACAAACCTTCAAAGATCATATGCTATCGGATTTTATTAAATGATCCGTGATGTAGTTGATAAAATATGATTTTATACATAAAAAAGGAAGGGTGTACTGTGTACGACAATTACAAACCTTCAGTTGCCATAGTCAGTTCCTGTAGGGCATTTCTACAGATCACCTAAGTTGATCTCGGTTGTTAGATGGTAAGCATCGATGTCAAGACGACAGGTGGCGACAGTTGACACGTTTTGAAGAAAGGCTCTGCTTGTGCCAAGTTGGTTAATTATGCAGCTTAATTAAGTGCTAGCTTGGAACGTATCATGTTCGGCCAAGGGACGAAAATCAGTATTATAATCTGTAATATAACACTTTTTGCGGTAAAGTTCAAGAACTTGAGAGGAGGTATTCACGGGGCGACCGGAACTGCATAAATTGAAAACGCACGAACCTTTACAAACTGGAAGCCTTCGACTGTATCCGTATCGGCCACCGTACACCACGCTGACCAGGCGGCGCTGTGTTTCCAGGTAAAGAGCACGAGTTTCTTGCCGATAGAGACCACCATCCGAAGGTGGCTGCCACCGGGTCGGCTCAGCGCGAATAAGGTACACCCTGCGATCGAGACAGTCATTCGTTTTAATTATTGGACGTCACGATGCGGTACACAAGCAGGAAGAGAGAATGCAGAGGATATATTCCACATCCAGACAAACGAGGAGCCGAGATGATACATTAGTAAAGTGATTTTTGGCTCTTTCAAGTTAACCGTGTCTCAGTGATAAACAAACGACGCAACAAGTGATGCCCTAGCTTACCTCAGACAGGGCAAGGTACGGTATACAGGGAGGTATTGAAAAGTGTGTGCGTCGGTGGGCTGGGATATTATCAAGAATAAGTACCTCAGTCTTCGACTCCTTAGCATGAACGTTAATTTCTCTCTTCATAAGATACAAGGCATGCTTTTTTATTATATGTTATCAGTCGGGCAACAAACAATACAATAATTAATTAAAGACAGGAACAAAACATTACATTTGTTGCAATTTTTTGTTCAAATTATGTACTTAGGTACTTAACAAACAAATATGGAGCAATATAGAAATGCGAGTTTAGAAGAGATATAGACACAGACGATATGATAGTTTAATTATGCCTTAGAAAACGAGTACTAATGAGGCAACAGCAGTACAATAAATTTGTATTAAAGATGGGAATAAAATATCACAATTATCATGAAATCATGTACTTAAACATTCAATAATTGGAGTCATAGACGAATTTAATGCGAGTGTAAGATATAATTAATTAACAAGTAAAGTGGAAAGTTTAACAAATTGAAATACTGTTTACTGAATAAATAGCCTATATTGTATACCATTATGTCATATTAAAACCAGCATTAGGTTTATTCTTTAGTAGCGCAAATATGTCCGTCCACCCGCGCAATCTTGTATATCTGCCGGTAATAACACCCTGAATTGAATTGACAAAGGGAATTGGACCACCCTCAACACACCACCTATAACTGTCACAAGTCATAGAATATCTCCCACTGACCTAGTGCAAAATCAACTCACTGGTCAGTGACAGTATATCCAAAGTTTTTTATTAACTGCTTTCTCCGTAGTATAAACTGGGACAATCAGTTCTTGACATATTGGTAGCTTTGTGTAAGTAATTGTGGTGTTTACAGCTCTATTAATTGTTAGGACAGTGTATGGCAGTGTTTCAGAAGTTAACCCCCATGAAGACTAATGTTGTGTTTACAGGTTAATAATGCGTTGTAAGAGTTTCATGAATTGAAGCTGTTCAGAGACGGTGTTTCCGAAATTATCCATCGTCAGCTCAATAAAGCGTTATTAATAGATTCATGAGAACATCATGAGAACTAATGAAATCCAGAAATGGTCTACTACCATCATCTGATAAAATTAATTAAGCTAGTGGTTGACAAACTTGTTTGGCTCGTGGCCCCTCGGCAGTAGCTCACTGTACCCCATGGCCCCCTCAACCCAACACTCAACCAAATGAATATCGCGCAGCATACGAGCAGTGATTGGCTCCATGGTCCCATAAAAATTGTTCCAAGTTTGAGAACCACTGCTCTAAGCAATAAAACTTGCATCATTAGTTACCTCTGGTTTTCTCGAGTTTGTGATCCTTGCAGTCAGCTTTGTTCCTGACGTGTCCCGTCTGTTCTTCTCCTTCAAAGTCAGATAGTCTGAATATGTAAACTCGGCCTTCTTTACCTGAAAATTTGAAATCATGACAAAAAAAGCTGATACTTTCCGTTTTCCGCTGTTACAATGAAGAAAGCAACAATCTAATAATGTGACTATATCCTGTAATATTTGGGGCTAGGCTGGTTCACATATAACACTGGGACACAGGCTCACGATTAGCGTGTAACTCGTATATAGGTAATTATCGGACATATCGCTCCGTAGATTATTAGCTAATACTTACCTTTATCTGCTCGGAAGAGAAGCAGTCCATGAGCTTCCACCACCGACAATTGCTTAATAACGACCGACTTGTCGAACATCATCCGAGGACTGACGCCCTCTAAGGTAGATAAAGAAGAATAAATTAAAGTATATGCGAAAAGTTTAAGGTTATACCTTTTGGATATATTTTGGTAATCATGTACATCATCAAATGCTTGCGAAAAGTAACATTAGTAACTCATTTTCCAAGTGTCCTACATGTTATGATACTCCAGTGATAATTTAAAACAGTAAGGACTTAGGGCCATAGGAGTTTACGATTATAATTGATATTCCATCAAAGGGGTACATATTTACGGTATAATTTAAAACATAATCACTCTGCTCTGAGAGTCGTGATGACTTTGAACTGTCCGAACTGTCGAATTAGTACAAATCGATAATCACAATAAAAATCATTGCAGATTTAGGTGTGTTACCTTCAATGATGAACGTTCCAGCTTCAGTAGCGACTAGTAACTTGTCTCCTAATTAATAAAGAGAGACAATATAACAGATTATAACTATAAAATGTATCCCCTTCATTTACTTTGGTGAATCTATTTCATTTGAAAATGTAAATTGTAAATTGCCGAGAAAGAACTACATGGCACACGCCGATTGGAAGAAGGAATTATGTAATGAAGGCAGAATCATCACCTCGTGTCCTAGGTGCAGTAAACATATCGAATTGGTTTTGTCCAGAAACTACACAATGCAGTGGGAGTTCCCTTTGGATGCATATGGAGCTTTCCACAATTTTGATCAGTCTGTAACACGATTGATGAAACTCATGAGATTAACTTTGTAAATATTGCGAGAGACAATAATTAGAGGCACTTTCAGACCTATCTAGGCCTATAGAAGAAATTCTCACATCCCACGAGACAAATTGACCAGAGTTGAGACCTGTTAGACAA
This sequence comes from Orphnurgus asper, assembly GCA_027574785.1. Taxonomy (NCBI): domain Eukaryota; kingdom Metazoa; phylum Echinodermata; class Holothuroidea; order Elasipodida; family Deimatidae; genus Orphnurgus; species Orphnurgus asper. The sequence goes on from JAODAG010121603.1 coordinate 11,612, forward strand.
CTACCTAGAAACAAATTGACCTGAACTGAGACCTGTTAGACCCATACCATGAGACAATTTCTCCAGAGATGAGATCAGTCATATTAGACACATCCCTGAACTGAGACCTGTTAGACTGTCATCTCAAATGTTCAAACGAAAAGTTTTAAACTTACCCCAAGCATCACCGCAAATGACGTCATGCGGAAAATCACTTATGAGTACCTGCGGTTCCCATGGCTGTCGAGGAAGAAAACAAAATACAGTACGACATAAGAAAATGGGAATCTATTCATTATTACTTGTGCACAGTTTTTCCTATAACCGTGGACTTTACTGTGGGCTAGACATTCAGAAAATGATTGTACCTAACCAGAGGAGGACGTATGTGTGCCACCGGGTTCGACCCTTCCTCCTGAGAATTTTCTTCCATCATGGTAATGATTTTTTCCCTGTTCAAAATATTTCATCGTGACCTCCGAAGTTTGTGAATACATATCAGAACGGCTCTCTCTCTCTCCCTTCAAGAAATCATGGAGCTGTCACTCACTCCGACTCGGGAGAAAATTTTAGAAATCAATTCTTCCGGGGGAGAATGGCACATAAAATCATAAAAACGAGAAATCTGTTCCGAACTACCACGATCATTGTATTAAAATAACAGACAGAGACTTACTTCTCTTTTCAAGAGACTGGTCGTAGCAAGGCTTGTCGGTGCATCGCCCTTAACAATCGTCTTCAACTTGAGCAGCTGAAATAAAAATCATTATCAGCGAGGGTTTATAATTGTCTCCATCCAGAAGAGAGAGAATTTACTTCTCTTGAATAGAATCAGTCCCATCTAGTGTCTTAATTTGAGGTCTCAGTCTCATGTCCGATGGAGCTATTTGTTGAAACATAATCAGTAAATGGACACACACACACGTCATTTATATGAAGGGAAGTGAGACACGGAAAAACTCCCTCGATTGAGAAACTGTCTAAACTCAAAATAGTACGTCAGCTAGGATAAATAAACAAATGGCCCTTACTCGTACTCACACACATCACACATCCATCTTTCTACACACCAGAAAGTCTCCATGATCGGCCACGTGGTCATGGACTGTGAGCCGAGCTGGTATAAGGACACAATTACTAGTTAAAAACTTAAAATGGACAGTCACGGTTGGCATACTATAGTAAGTTTTCATTTGACGGCTTCATAAATTAAATGCACGATTATAATTATAATAAAGAGTGTAGCAGGTGTGAAATTGGCAGTGTTTCAAGTTTATCAATTCTACGGGCCATGTTACAAGTATAACAATATAAATGGAGGAATACGAATAAAGAATGCTGAACAAAAGAACCACATTTTTGCACGTGAAACCAGAAGAATGTTTTAAGACATCAGAAAGTCGTGAAAGCGAAAGTCATGAAATGTTAAGTAATATAAAACGTCTGTTGACAGACGACGCTGCGTTTATTCACACAAAACAGCCACATAAATGAATAGATGTTTAGTACATTATTATTTCAAACTAATCACACAAGATGGATTTTGATAATGCATGCAGAATCCCCCAAAGGCTTCATAGCTGGCAGGGCCAAAGATATACGACAGGGGCTTTAAATCCGATTGGTATCATAATCAATCTTTGAATCAAGAAGTGTAGATATTTTTTTTTATACCTGTCCAGTTTTAACGAACTCCGACTGCCTAGCTTCCTCCTTCTTGTTCCGCCAATTCCAAGATGGCTCCGATATGACGTCACTTAACGATCGCTTGTTGATCATGTTTTGCTGTTGAGATCAAATTCGTAAAGCTCCGGTCACACAAGGATACCGATTACGATAAGGTTTCTAGGCCTTTTTGCTATATATAGCCTATATATAGCCTATCTATACCCTATATATATATAGCCCATATATAGCCCATATATTTAGTCTATATATGTATATATAGCCTATATAGGCTATGTATATATAGCCTATATATATATAGGTCTATATAACCTATACATATATATATGTAGCCTATATGGTATATAGCCTATATGAATCTATATATAGCCTATATATACCTTTACCTTTATATATAGCTTATATATAGTCTATTTTAGCCTATATATAGCATATGTATATGTATATAAGATTTGATATATGCATGTCAAGTTCTGTTTAAAAAGCTTTTCATATATTCAGCATATATCGGGCATTACATCCGTCGTATAATGTGCTTTAATTTAATAATATTTACGACTGAGTGCAAAAACAGCAGCTGTTACGGTTCGATTTTCGATGTCGGTCATATACGTACTTTCATCACTTCCGGTTGAAGGTCTTGTTGGAGATTTTTGATGAGCATATCGAGGGTCCTTTGTCGTTTGCAGGCAAACACTGGCGTATTAAATGCAGCTTTCTCTCCGTTGATCACTATGGCAATAAATCAAACAAAATGATCAACAATTATTGTCGTCTGGAGCCATTTAATGCCACTTTAGGCCTACTCATGCCGCCAACGTCCTCCTCTCTCAAACCTTTCTCATCCAGACCCGATTCCGTTATACCTCCAAATATGGGGTCAATTAAAAGCATCCCCAGCAATAAATATCCCTTGATTAAAAGACCATCCTGATCGTTCTGTGTGTGGTGACAACAACAACCAACCTCAGAGAAGACAACTATCGTTTCAGGAGTACACCAATCACTGTTTCCTTGGTACTTATATTTGTTAACGGTGATTTCAAAAGCCAGTTGAATCTTCACTCCTTGCATGCCATACTTTCACTCTATATTATGCCTAGTACCTAAGTCAAATAAGGGACGTTCGACAATCTTCTATGGTATGGTAACTATGTAACTGACGAAAACAATCTATAACTACTCACGTTTGACCAGAAGAAAATCTCTGAACTCATTAAAGTCGCAAAATACTGGTGGCGAAGGCAATGGCGGTCCAAATAAAGGCACGGATTCTGCGGAAAACACTCGCAATCTGAAACAGAAACACGATCATAATATTTCCATGACATTTGTGAACATGGCGCTAAAATCACGAAATGTTGAGTAATGTAAAACATTTATTGACAGACTGATGCCGCGTTGCCGGCGTTTGTTCAAACAATAAAAAACATATACAATTAATTGAGGTTTCAAACTAATTAGGCCTACACAAGTTGAATAAATGTTGATAATGGGGAAACAAGGAAAATAGATTATTCTTTGGAATAACATGAAAATCGTCGTAGTCGCGAGGTTTCCATTAAGCTTGTATATAAGTTGGGATGAAGTATATTGGCGGCTCTAAACCACGACGGCGTAAGACATCACAATATATTAAACAACAGTTTCTGAATCTCATAGAAAAAAAGGTGACCGAGGGACAACGCAGATAACAAACTAAACGAATGTTTCTTGACAACAATTTGATGGTAAATAAAGATCCTTTGAAACCAAAATATGTTGCATGAATGTGATTAACCCCCGATGTAAGCAGCGCAGTTCCGAGGTCCGAGTGAACCAATCAATACGTCTGTTATGCCGCTTTCCGCGTCGGACAACTCTTGACGACCTATATGAGTTTGAGTTTGCATTCGTCACTTTTAACTCCCGAGATCTTGTTTTCGCGAGGTCAATCGAAATACCTTCGATTCACCCAGGGGTGGGTG
>JAODAG010121714.1:4603-15240 GCA_027574785.1 Orphnurgus asper
AGCATGTTAATAATATGTACACCAGGTTTAAATAGCATGCTAATAATATGTGCACCAGGTTTAAATAGCATGCTAATGATATGTACACCAGGTTTAAATAGCATGCTAATAATATGTGCACCAGGTTTAAATAGCATGTTAATAATATGTGCACCATGCTTACATAGCATGCTCATAATATGTGCAGCAGGTTTAAGTAGCATGCTAATAATATGAACACCAGGTTTAAATAGCATGCTAATAATATGTGCACCAGATTTAAATAACATGCTAATAATATGTGCACCAGGCTTAAATAGCATGTTAATAATATGTGCACCAGGTTTAAATAGCATGCTAATAATATGTGCACCAGGTTTAAATTTGCGTTATTCAGGGGTAGGGGAAGTCGCTAGATAAATGGCTACAATACTATTCCTGTCTAGCAGTCATCCCCATTAATATAAGATGGCTTCTACGGCCAACCTGAAGAAGTTTGTTTTCTCTGTGGGAAAGTCCCCCAGCCCCATTTCATCTTCCGTGGACGCCCATTGTGGCCCATTGTGAATTTTTTTCTCGAAAAATTGATGCATAGCTTACTGTACATTGAATAATGAAGACTACCGTAATACGTATGGAATCTCGTGTGATGTACTGCATGCAGTATATAGTATATATTGCCGGTGAATCCAAATATAGTAGTTCATGTACAATCGTATATTGCATCACGTGAATGTGTGATGTTTATCTTCAATGGTGACTTCCAGATAGTCGGTATAAGTAGATTTGTAACATTACTATCATTCATGACATCTAGTTGAGGAGTTATGAAGGTTAATTTGTAATTTGTGAACATATAGAAATTCCGCTGATAAGAACTGTTTTGTTAACAAAATATGTCGATCTGTATGTTAATCTCTCTGAATAATGTTGACCTGATCAAGGCATAGAACACTGTACAGTACGAAATACGAAGGATACAAGTACGTTACAACCTCCTTATTTCAATCACAATATGAATCCTTAACCAGAAGATGCATTTATAATACTTTTAGAAGGAACCGCATTTGGACTAATATACTTACTGGTTGGTATTGATATCAAAGTTGATTTTAGTTTTAAATTCTTCATTTTTGGTTTACCTTTTACTAGTCGACCTCGGAATTCTGGCGTCGGTACCGCGAGTATGTCGGCGGCGATTACGAGCATCTAGGGGGTCACCAAGAGGCACCGTATGGGTACGATAGTGCCTGGACTATCGCTAAGACCTTGCACGAAGCCGAGCAAATGTTGCAAAATGAAGGTAATTTAAAAAACATAAAAAAGAAATCTTCAATCGATACTTCAGCAAAACGTTTTACTAAATGTCTTATCATCCTACACGTTATAGGCCTATGTCAATTATTATCGTTTGAGTTCAAAGCAGTGAATGTGACAGCTTAACTGGGGAAACAACCGAGCAAATGTTGGTGTTTTATAATTTACGAAAATGGCTTTCTTGGAAATGCCTCATGTTGGGTACAGTTATTCTCCATTTCGGCTGATATGAACCCGTATAGCTCTTGATGATATCTTTGGGTATACATTGTCTTATTTTAAAGACATATTGTTGATAATTGGACGTCATGCATATGTCGTTAACTATGCAAAAAATTAGAAGATATTATATAATTTATATATTATTTCTTGTGTGTCAATTTTCCTTCAATGTCAGACCCACCGACATCGATTGCAACATTCTCCTACGAAAACGACAGACTTGCTAGAATTTTTCTAGACTTAATGAATAACACCAATTTCTTGGGCGTTTCGGTAAGTATCTATCACACACTCTATTATATATTTTACCTAGAAAAGTCTACTTTTTAACATTGAAATACGGCAAACCAAAATTTATTCTGGTTTGTCAAAAATTTGAAAGTTATTGCAGTTTGGTTGCTCTCTCTTTTACCTTGAAAAACCTACTTTTCAACATTGAAATATGTTCTATAGGCTATATATATGCTATATATATATATATCTAGGCTATATATATAGACACAAATCATGGCTACGTCACTACCATACTGACTACGCTACTAGTAACATTCGGGCTACGCGTCACTAGCCTTTACACCCTAGTTTTGTACCTTTATGTCATCACAGGGTCCAGTTCAGTTCAATAACCGAGGTGACAGGAAAGGCATAATGCAGGTTGAACAAAACCAAGGTATAGTTGTTAATACATTTATTCCTGCATTGTGATGAAGATATTGAGACAGTGGGTCGGGGAATTGTTGGTATCCCACTTTTAAGTAGATCCTTTGATTGAAGTATTCACCTATTTAAAATGCGTCTTGCGATCGATGGGTCAATGCTATCAAATTGTTTACTTGTTTTCTTATTTTTGAATGGGTATTTGATGGTTTTTTTTTAAGTCGGTGTATACCTAATACCATAGCTAAGAGCTAATCGAATACAATACAACCAAACGCAAACCTTCAACCGTTATTATATACAACATCGTTGAGGTCGAAAACCTTGACCTGATTTCGAGAGCTCAAGTTATGTTCATCGTTAATTAAGTGAACTTATCGGTCAACTTCTCTTGGTTGCATATGGAATAAAAGTACTGTCCTAATATACGGAATACTACACACGCGTCATTGCATATTCAGAACTTGAGCAATTGATATATCTTGTCGACAGATGGCCTCGAGAATATCGTTGGTATTTACGACCCGTCACGTGTGTCTGGTAACCGTCTGACGTGGACTAATGCAGTTATTTGGCAAGGTAAGTCGGGTCTAGTCATTTAACTATGTCATCTGGTCTTCTTTATATGTGTTTCACATGTTTACATTGGCATACGACTAATATTATAATTATATATAGGCCTATATATTGCTTTCTTACATTCCGGTGTTTAAGAGAGATTATTTAATTTAGAAGGTCAGAGAGATAAAACACATTCCTACGTGTAGTACCCCTAATTCAGCTCGAAATTAGTAGATGCTAGATTTCCCCTAGTTTCCCCCTCCCATAGATTATTTTACCCTCAGTTTAACCTTAACAGTTCAGTAACCGAGTGTTTCCGTAGGTGGTATGACTAGGCTCTTGTTTCTTGAAGAGGAAGCCTATTAATCCATCACAGTGTTGAGTAAAAGTTTACCCTTCATCCCAAGGAATGTAATTAGCGACCTCGAGTACTCATGGCACTGAGTCAGAGTGTCTGGTATTATTGTTCTGTCATTAGTGAGAAATCCAACCATTGAGGCTTTCTCCTTAAGTGTGTCTGGTCAGCCCTGGTTATGTTATGTTTATGGGGTAGGAAGTGACTGCAATAGAGCAGCCTTTGTTCCTTCGTCATATAATATAGCAAGCATTCCAACAACCTGTACCACTCACTTGACTGCCTCTCGCCGACCTCTCGCCGAGAATTGCATCATGAAGGAATAACTATTATTCCTTACAGGTGTGACAATCTGTCAATAGTTGACCTTTTGCTGTTCTGTTGGATTGTATTAACCTGACAGTTAGAAGCTATTGTATCTTGAAATGGTTATTGTTATATTGGTTATTGGTAGTAATTTCATTTTGTTCAATGTATAGTCTCTTGTGAGGGTGTCAGTCATAGTTTATAGGGAGTAGCACCTATCTGGAATATGATGTGCCATGCCTCAAAGACATTTGTCATGTCGGATAGATAGGCAACCTAGTTGTTTATTATGCGTAAATACTTTGATGTTCTTGTCACTAATTGATTGTTTTGTATATGCTACATTACCGTATATAATGGAAGTTGGGATATGTTAGGCCAACTCCTCGTTCGGATTATTGTAGTCATGTGCTAGGAATATTTTCCTGCTAGAAGTCATGATCTATTTACCAGCCATGTGTTATTAGGTTGATTTGGATGGAGTATGTATGTATGTGTTTAGTTGTAACCAGTTATGAGGTTATCAAAAGTTTCCATTAAATGAATGTGTTTGGATTTCCGGTTGTACTCAGTTTTTGCCACTCACTTGATTGCCACTCACCGTCCGATAGGAGAATTGCATAATATAGGAATTACTTAAAATTCTTACTAATACCTTAGGATTATGTGGGCGGGCGGTGCCAACGTCCTGGTCCGTGATGTAAGAGCGTGTCAACAACCTTTTTTCTGTGCTGCAATGAGATACTGGATGTAGTTTGTTTGGAACTTTAATTAAGACCTCTTTGCTAATTGTTTGTCTGTTATGTGTTATGCGTTATGTTAATAAATTAATGTACTGTTGAGACATTAGAAACACATCATGTAATTATTGCGATCTACTGAGTCACATGTGTATGTTTCGTATCGTAAATCATTCTGCAAGTGAGAGACCTGTCAACAGTGTTGAATCAACGCTGCCATTGGTCATCTGAACTTCGTGGTGGCGTTACATACGTTATACATTTCGTTTTGCAGAGCAGTTATCAATTAATCAATGCTCTATTAACATGTACATGATGGTGTGTTCCATATTTCCACTAATTGACACTGAGTCGGAAAGCAATCAATTTACAGGTCTCCTTATTCTGGATATCTTTAAATACATTTTTATCAGCTTAAAACCCACAATACTTGGGGATCCGTCCAGCAAATTATTTGTTATGCCAGACTCCTTTAAACGTCCAACATTCTACTTTTTTCCTCCGTTATTTATGATCCACTTCACCCATTTCACGTGTCTCCTTACAGGTGATGGCCCTCCCGCCGATTCTTTGATTGTGGAAGAGAATTTAGTGACGATTTCGACATACCTCTTTGCGATTATAACCACACTTGCCGTCCTTGGTATCGTCATGGCTCTATTCTTTCTCGCTTTTAATATCAAACACCGCCGTAAAAGGTATATATATACATATATATATATATATATATATATATATATATTGAAAATATGTTGAATTTTCATGGAGAAGGTTATAGCCTTATATATGCAGCATACTGCAGTGTTGTTCTTGCCCCTCAAATCCTCCAACCTCCACCCCCAATTGTACCCATCTACAACATACTACTTTCATATACTATAGCGTTAGAATATTTGTCACCTCGCTTCCTGATCATATGTATAAATAAATTATCTGTAGTGTAAAGGACGGCCGGCACTGGTTAATGGTGGGGCTATCCTCCAACAGAGCCGTGGAACTACACTTGCACTACACTCGCCCAAATTAGATCTCTTAGTCTTAGCACTCCGATCGAAATAGGATTAGGGCTGGGAAGCTGGTCAGCATGGTACTGTGGTGCGGTGGCATATTCTGTCGTTGTTTGGTTTAGACCCCAAGTTCTATCTTGGATTTCTTAAAAAAAAACAGTATTGAATGTGCTAGTTCAAAGCAAAGAGAGAAATAAAGTAATTATTTCTTTATATTTAAACGCATAGCGAGTGTTGAATTACAACTAGTCCGAGACGATGGCGTCATTATTTTTAATTTCATTTGTACTCAATCCAGTTTCACATCTGATCCTATTTAAGACTCTCAGCCAAATAATTTACCAATGAAAGGCACCTGACACGGTTTATTCCACCATACACCACTGTACAGGCTGAAATAATTTTGCACGGAATTTCTCTCAATAAATATCAATAGCTTCCTATACCTAATACGATTCCTAACGTAAGACTCCTTTTCATAGCAGATAATTTTCAATCATTGCGGAAAGATTGTATTTAGACGTGGACCGAATTTGTTTTTGCCACCGTGACCGATAACTTATTGGTATACTAAATTCACCGATGCTAAAGAACTCTTAACGACCAGTTAAGATTGACGGCTTTATTTTGCAAAATGAATTCCAAAACATTTTCATCTTCCGTTATAATTAAGTTAACACTGTCATCCCTGTCGGAAATCTTATGTATGCACACACATATATATTTATATATACACATCTCATTATTCAAAGAGAGTACCGTGCCAGGAAGCTCTTCATATAACGAGAGGATATTTGGAAAGTACTCGAAGTCAGAACTGCGATATCCTTATGAATTGTAAATGAGAGGAGCAAGGTTGTATAACAGTCGCGGAAGTTAAATTTAAAGACTAAATTGATAGTGATAGAACTTAAAGCAACCTATTATAGTGGATATAACCTTCCATCAACCCAGCCTTAATGAGTGCATGCACTGTGACAGATGATGCACTGTGGGAGGGTGGTCACATGTTAGACTCGCAGTAGACATACATGGAGCTAAAACAGTGTATGTATCTTGTCAATGGCTTACTGCTCGAGTGCACCCAGTGGCCGCGTTATACATTTTCGGTGTCGGCAAATCTCTTACCGATTGTACGTTCTCATTGCTGACATAAAACGGGTATGTTCCCTCAAATGAGGTATGACCTCCTTGACATGTTAGTAATCCTTTTTGTCGAACTGAAAAGGTATTTCTAAGATAATGAACATGGTTGTCTAGTCTGCTGAAGTTGTCGTATTTCATTCCCTTTACATGTAGATATATTAAGATGTGGAGTTGCATATTTGAATAATTTGATATTTTATTTCAAGGTTATTTATTTGAGGGTAACTTGGTTAACCACTGGGTTAATCTTATACCCAAGGCCCTCTACACATAAAATAAAACTAGAACATATTACATAAAACAATACTCAATAGCTTCCAAACATTGTAAGCCAAGGAACGTCTTAGAACAGTGTTAAACATAGAATATGAATCATTGGATTAAATTTAAAAGAAAAAATTGGAAGCTGAAAATTAGCATAATAGGAAATAGTAAGATATCAGGCTACTGGTCAGGGATTCCTAGACTTTTGTTTTCTACCAGTCTTCTGAAGATGTCAGTCTGCCTTCTCTTTACAGATATATTAAGATGTCGAGTCCTAATTTGAATAACTTGATACTGGTGGGAGGAATCCTAGCCTACATCTCTATGGTATTCTTTGGAATCGACGTATCTCTGGTACCGCCACAGCGCATCGCTCTCATGTGTAAGGTAAGAAAGATGCGAAATACTTAGAGTACTAAAATATGGAGCACAGATTAAAGGATCATGCTAAAATTTATTAAAATAAAATCACTAAAAAGAAATCACTCTAGCAAATGCAGACATTGTCGATGTGAGGGTGGGACTGGGATGGGTGGGCGAGGTGGCCGTGAAGGCAACCATATCGATCAATTTTAGGAGCTTATGCAAGTGACAATAATTTTGTGCCCTCTCTTTTGGTCAACTTACATATTAACAGCAGTTTCTTGTCCAATCTTACTCTAGTTTCTATACTAGTACTCACTAATTGTTATGGTTACGTATATACTGACATATGATTAAATTAAGGAACAAACGTTTGTTGAGGAAGAATTAAATTCTTAATCACATGCTAAGTAGGGCTAATTTTACGAATATACCCCCCCCCCCCCTCCCACACACACACATACAACCTCGGGGTGACATAAATATGTACACATTTTCAAAGGTAAGTACGGAATGTTATAAAATGTTTTAGGGTGACACAGTATTACTCTGAAATATGTAGGCAGAATATGTTAAATGTAGGTGAGACCTCTTTCTCCCAGAACACTTTGCGGAACAATAGGCTATAATATAAATTGACTTTAAATCAAATTAACATACATTAAATTAGCGTTAGCCTATCACTTGGAATTTGAAAGTTTTAGCATTCAGTTCCATATCTTTCCGGAAAGTTTTTACATATTTACGTCTAGCCCCTACATAGGCCTAAGCCTAAGGTCTGTGGTCTTGGTTGCATTTTGGGCCGTTTTTCAGCTTGCTTGAATAAATTCCCGTCAAGTTGCGCTAAATGCTAAAGACTCAATGTGCTTCAAGGATAAATAGTTCAACTTGTCGTCTTTCATTCTTGACCCTGAGTTAAATAAATAATTACAAAATGGCCCAGGTCATACCGACTCAGCCGAAGGCTCCTGTTAATATTGATGGGTCATGGGTCCACCTTCATCATCCCAGTTCCCCTCACTCTGCTGGTCAGTCTGCCTTGTACCAGTGGTGTCTCTAACATAACGGTACGTCTCTTCTACTTCCCAGCTTCACTTGTGGTGCCTTACGACCTCTTTCTCAGTCGCATTCGGTGCGATGTTTATGAAGACATGGAGAGTCCATAGAATTTTCACCAACAAGAGGTTACACGGAACAGTTAAGCATCTTGGTTAATTACTATAGCCAGTAGCGCAGATGGCATTGGCCCGGGTGGAAGGGGAGGGTGACTTCCCCCTCGTTCATTTAACTCAACATTGGCGTTATATGAACATATTGTAACATGTAGCCCGTGAGTGACTCTGTAATATCCCGGCTAGTGAGTGGTATGCATCCACCAGGATGTGGAATCGCCTCTTAGAGACCTCCATCCCACATCAGTGACCTCTTAATCACCCACATCCCCACATACAATAGCTCTGGATGAACCGCCAGTGAAGGGGAACATCTCGCCACTAAACATTATACTCCCTTCTACTAGAGCCGAAACTCCTAGCTCCACCACTGACTATAGCTAACAGTATTCGACCTGGTTTTATATGCTAAAGAAGGCCATATCTGGTCACATAAAGTTGACTCTTAGTTATACCGCAATCAGCTAGAATATACAATAAAATTGTTAAAGGCCATGTATTCTTCAATAAACGTATCCTATTATTCGTTTCAATTAATGTTGATGGTACATAACCGGCCGTGCATGGATTCGTAACATGAATGTCCCCTATTCTTATTACTGGATTATTACTGGATCTGTTTCATGAACTGAACATTCATTTTTCTTCTTCTCGACCCCTACAGACGATTCGAGATCACCGCCTGTATGCCATGATAGCCGTTCTTGTTACGGTTAATGTTATACTCTTCGTCATATGGGAACTTTTATCTCCGCTAAATGCCGTGCAAGAAGTTATCTCGTTTAAGGTATGGAGACAAATACTGACAATTTCGTGATGACGCAAAATATATAAAATACTGCAGCCGTTCCTGTTACTGATTTTGAAGAAAAGTCGTGACCCAAGAATGAACCTGGGCTCTAAAACCAGGCAACAACAGCTTATATGTCACATGACATTATTATTACTATTACTACTACTACTACTACTACTACTACTACTACTACTACTACTACTACTACTACTACTGCTGCTGCTGCTACTACTACTACTACTACTACCGACTACTACTACTACTACTGCTACTACTGCTGCTGCTACTACTACTACTACTACTACTGCTGCTGCTACTACTACTACTACTACTACTATATAATACTGCTACTACTGCTGCTGCTACTACTACTACTAGTATTATTATTATTATTATTTATTATTATTACTGTTGGTCTGCGTGTTAGTGATATAGAACTTTGCAGTAGCCTGGACCATGTCAGACGGCGTTAATATAGAGATAGGATCATATCTCATATTAATAATGCCGATCTTTCAGCATACAAGTGGTTCTTTTTATATTTTTTTTTATAAATTACCATGTATGGTTATCGTACGATTTCACAGTGCCGTCGATTTTGTGTTACCATTCTGACGTCATATTTTCGTACACATGTACATTATACACATAGACGATTAGAAACCGCGGCGGCATGCAGAGGCTAGTGGTGTTCAAGTGCGAATCGGAGTTGCAGGTTTACTTCTACGGAGTCTTGTTGGTGCTCGACGGACTGCTCCTTGTCTTTGGTGCATTTCTGGCGTGGGAAACTCGTCAAGTGACTGTACCAGCCCTGAACGACTCCAAATATATCGGTATGAAACATGGAGGAAACGCCAGCCCGGGGGTATTTCCTTAAGACAATGTTCAATTTCTTTAATTTAATAGAGCTAATTCACTAAGAGTGAATTGCCCTGCAATGGCGGCGAAGTGTGCCACCATGTCTACTTCTTGGATATGTAGTAATCTTGGATATGTAGTAATATTCCCAGAATACCCTCCCAAGAAAGAACTTGGGTCTCACCAAACAACGGCACCATATGCCACGGCGTCAAATGCCAAAACTAACCATTTTCACAACACCAATCCTGTTGCGAAGGCGAAAATATCATTGGGCTAGTGTAGTGCCACGTATTGTGTAGCTAAGCTGTTTGTCAATAAAGTCTTTTATGGGTTTAATTTCTCCGAAATACTTCAAACATCTGATCAATCGTGAACTATTTCAGGGAATGTTAGCATATATAAATGTCTTGCCAATGTTTCCATCACGGATTCCTCTGTACTCCCCTCTATTTCTAACTGTCTCCCCCACCCCTCTCTCTCTCTCTTCGCCAGGTATGAGCGTTTACACGGTAGTGGTCCTCTGTTTCATCGGAGTCCCGGTTACCCTTGTACTCGATGACGTAGATGCTAATTATGCCCTTTTGTCAATGTTCATCTTCTTCGCTACGACACTTACACTATGTCTAGTATTCGTACCAAAGGTAAAGAATACACTTCTGGTTGTTTCTTCAGCTTGATTTAGTTTAATTGTGGGGATGACAGTTAATATTCATCATGAAACATTTTATAATATATAAAAAACAGCCCACTTTCTTAAGGAGGGGGGGAGGGTTGGCAGAAACTCGGGGGTTTAGGTTCTCCATCCACTTGTCCTACCAGTAGTCACCGCGACTTTTGGAGTATGGGACATCCAGAGATCGTTGCCATGGTAGGCTCCCCATGCTCATCTGAAAC
>JAODAG010121825.1:0-15237 GCA_027574785.1 Orphnurgus asper
GCACAGCGACCTAATAGCAATATTTTATGATTACACGAAAATTTCCCTTTCCGCAAGTCGAAAGGAAATTGGATCTCTGATAGAAAGTGCATTGCCAAGCACGAGTAACGGTGACTGGGTAAAGACACTTCGCTCTGATGGAGGAGAGGGGGTGGCGGGTCGAGAAGAGGGTAACAAAGGGATGGGCGGGTGGAGGATGCGGTTCAATGGGAGGGGGCGGGCATGATAAATGCAAACTTTTCTACGTTGCTGCAATTCAAAAGTAGTCAGTATAATAGAAAAAGAAGTTGGATACATATTTGCATACCATGTCGGCCACTGAGGTTTTCTCGGCGATTATTTCGTAGCCATGTGACTGAATTGCATTAGAGACAAAGAAAACCTCCAAACTAATGTTGAATTACACGTTTTGAATATTCATGTACAAATATTCTGTAATATTTTTTAAAACTTTTAAAGTGCTTTTTTGTTTTGTTTATTAACATTGTTTTCTATTTTTAGTGTTTCATTGTATTGAATTATTTAACGCCAAAAAAAGAACCAAACGCCAAAAAAAAAGAACCCTAAGCCTAAGCGGATATTGTAAGATTACGGCGATTCGTGAAAATTTTTCGTGGATTTTTTTATAAAACGTTGCGTTTGAATATTGCACAATTTGTTAAAATGGAACCTGGTATGATTTATGCAGTAACTTGGGTAATTACCTTGGGTAATTAAGTTCACCTGTTTTATACTTCATAATGAAGCTGTACACAACTACGTGCTCTGTTAAGGTAGATTAATCTCCAACAATAAGCATCAGAGTACACGCTCTCTATGTATCTTCTACTAGCAGGAAGTCAGAAGCACAAGGTTCCGAGGAATTAGCGACACCTTTTTAACAGGATCCATTACCCCATTACTTTGCATTTTTCTAGCATATTTTAAGCCAAATAATCATGTCAAAATCAGTGAAACAAACACAATTCAATTTAATTTGAACTTTCTACAAGACATAGACTATGGTTGTGTCTGATCAGTTATTTTCTTTAGACAACTCAAGTGGGTGCAGTTTAGCACCCCCAAACAGAGCAGTTTGTGGAACAACACAATGGGATATATTCATTTTGTGCAAATTCTTTTTTTACAAATTGGGTGTTAACCACAAGCTGTTCTCTCCATGATACGCTACCTACAAGTAAGGTATATGAACCTCGCGATCAAAGCTATTAGTTAGTACGTGTTGATAATGAATGGTAAATCAATCTTCTAGGGTCCTAAGTTTCCATTCATTTTAACCATTAAACTACCAAGCGGCCTTTTTGCTACCGAGGATTTCGTCTCACGACCTCAGCGGGAGAGATAAAAAGAGAGTGACAACAGAGCCATCTCGACTCTCTCACGTGGAGCTCGACGCTGCAACTGCTCTCCCCGCCACTTTGGCCTTCCGATGAGCAGATGTGCCATTGCGGGGGCATTGTCGACAGACTTGCCGAGGAATACTACATCCCCGATCGTACAATCGGTGGCCCGAGCTACAAACGCTACAGGAACGACACCGGTCTACATTACTGATGGCCTGGGGGTTTCCGAGTGCCAGAGGTCAGTCAGTTTGACCAGCGAGTTGCCTCTAGACAATTGTGTGGTTTGACGTCCACGAAAGATTCATGGGAAGTGCATTAATGGGAAAAACTTGACTTGCAAATATGGCCTCTGTTTTTTTTTTGTTTTTTTTTGGCGAGTTGTGCTCCTCGCAAGTGTCGTTTATGTCGACACTTTCGTGTTTTTTCTCCTTATTTCCAAAATTATTTATTCATTTTGAATTTGCCATGGGGCGGTGTTTCCCGGAATCATGAAGACAATACAACATTTCTTAACATTTTGTTTTTACTGTCATTGTATTGAATGTAGTTTACACTAGAATTTTTGAAATAAAATGAAAATGAAATAAAGATATATTTCAAACTAATTTCATTTTTGAAGCTTCCTTTTTTTTATTTCGTTCACTATGCCAAATTTGGGAAGAGGCGGATCCCGGAGAGGCGGATCAAGTTCTCCGAGTCCCGACTCAATCGCCAAATCACGGATCATTTGACTCTAGTCCAAGTCACGAGTCAACTTTGAGTAAGCTAAGCAAATTCAACTCTAAGACTTTTCAATGGATGAAAATATCAACAATATATGCAAAGTGACGACGATACCATTTGGTCCAGCAACGACCCATCTTTGCCGACCTTACAATGATGCATATGGGGGTCATCAAACACATTTTGTAACGGTAACTTGCAAATGAAATCGATTGTCCAATGGAATCATGGCATAACGGCATGTCTGAACCGATACAACGATTGTATTACGTGCGTTCTTAGGTCGGTTCTCGCGTGCATTCATTCCATTAGACTAGTCTTGACCAACACGTTGGTGAAATCCTTCTCGATATGCCACTTTTTATTGTACATTTCTTTAGAGGGCGCTGTCTTCATTCACTGGTTTGATACTGACGTTCTTTGTATTACCAACAGAAATTTTCGAGGATCAGTGTGGGGAGCGCTCGCTCTGGTATAAGTAAACCACTGTACGGTCTTGTAACAAAACCATTCAGACTGAATCGGTCAAAACCAACTGAATGTTGCAGCAACTTTCTTACTGTAGGGTTTTGTATCCCGGAGCAGGGTTTAATAATTTCCTGTGCAATAGAAAGAACCCATTTAATGTGATTTATTGCGTCTGTGCTGCGTGAGAACCGTCTGCTGTAGGGTACAGCAGGAGCATCTATGGCAGCTTTAGATTGTTTTGGTACCAAAGAGTTCATTCGAGGGGGGGGGCCTGGGCCAGTGAATATTCATCGTGAGACATAACAATACATTTTCCAGCTCATTTATTTGGGGGTGAGGCCTGGCAGACATTTGGGGACCTAGGCCCGCCAACCACCATGACTACCGCCTTGATGTACAGTATGCCATATGACGCTATCATTTGTTTCACGACCGCGATCTCCGGCCAAGTGTCATTTGAACTGAAAGTTTATATTTGAAGTTGCGCATCTCTATGCTAGCAGGCCTCCAGATATGAAATTTTATGAAAACGATACCGGGGTTTTGGCAAATGACCCTTTCGGCCTATTTCCGCGGCTTATCTTAAACAATTACCAGGTCACTGCTTGGTGATGGTGCAGTGGTGACATCTGGTGCCATTGTTTGTTTTTTTGGAGCAGCCCAGGTTCTTTGTTGAGTGGTCACTATGTTAAAATTACCAAACAGCCACATGTGTCACTATCACTGCATCATCTTCATCTCCGTCTCCATCGTGGAGATAATAAAATTCACAAATTCTGTTGTTGTTGCTGGTGGTGGTCACCAAAGAAGGTTTCCTTCCGACTGCTATCCGCTGGGCCTGATGGATTTCAAAAAGATGCGATCATGACAGCCTACGGTTTCCTTCCTCCCACCAAGAATCAATTCCATACTCATCGCTTTCAAAACCAACAAATCATGCCAACGTTTGGTTCACTTCTTGCCTTCGACCATGATGACATGGTAACCGTGTTTAGTCCTTACAGGCGGATCTGTGTAAACAGGTTTGTCCGTGGTGCTGGTAGCGAGAGCGAAGGCTGCATCCTGAAAGGGTCCGACCATGGAACCCCTGGTCATCCATCCAAGGTCTCCCTGAGGATTAAAAGTAAAAACTGAAACACCTCTTTTTCTAATTTCATCTTATATTTGAGCAAAGGTTCAGGAGAATTACTACTACCCTTTATTTTTCTTATAATTTTTTTATTAAATTTATCAGAATTTATTTTATTTTATTATCATTTTTATTATCATTTGTATACCACATATATATTACAATTTGTATTATTTGTTTTCATAATTTGTATTATTATACCGTATCTTTCAGGGGATCTAAAGGATTAACCACTGGTCAATTGCAAGACGAACCCACCCTTGTGGGGTGCATCAATGGTCAAATACGTGAATCATACGTTAATGCACCAGTACACCGTTACACATGTCCCGATACAGTTTAACACTCCTCAGATGGGGAAATTGGACGGACCTTTGGATGATTTAGTACATTGTACCGCATGCCGCACATTGAGGCTATGAGTCTATGGACCTTTGGTTGATTTAATACATTGTACCGCATGCCGTACATCGAGTCTATGACGCAGCCCTCGGGGGTCATTATGGCTTGCCATTGTAGTGCGTCTATAGGCCCCCTGCATCATCAACTTAGATCTTGGTACTCGACCGGGTGCCGAATATACTCAGTGCGATCGATCGGGGTTGCGTCACGATCACGGTTTCGTCTTACGATAGACCAGCATCAAGTTTTTGAGGAAGGAACCTCCAGTTAAGAATTTGTCCATATTGCATTGTTATGATGTTGTGACAAGTTTACAGTCCTTTATTAACATTCCACTAAACGGAATGTGTCTGCAATGTTTGCTACCTGATGGTTTCCAAGAAATCTCTTACAAACAAATACGATCATAAACAAATACGTTCGCAAACAAATACGATCACAGACAGACAGATACGATCACAAACAAATACGATCACAAAGCAAATATGATCACAAACACATACGATCATAACAGATCACAAATAGATTTGATCAAAAACTCACATGATCATAAACAAATACGATCACACACAGGTACGATCACAAACAATTATGATCATAAACAAATACGATTACAAACAGGCTAATCACCATCTGGGTTTCTTACCCCTTTCTTAGCTTTGTCCTCGCTGAATTGCTCAGCCACTGTATTAAATTTCAGTCCTGCCTTCAACTTCTCTATGGCCTCCAATGCTTTAGACTGCTTCTCGCAGAGTATGTGTCTCACCTAAGTAAGGCAAAAAAAACAGAAAGAAGCAATACTTTCTATGACGAGATGACTCTTTTAACTCGTTAGGGGCCTATTTTTATGTAGCAAATTAACCCTCTTCATGCTCATGCCATGCACACTTTGAATGCCAAATCATTCCACAGAACTCAAAGATAGGGCAAGAGCACCAGGATGAATATTTATTTGGGGGAGTGATGAATGGGAGGGGGTAAAAAAAAGACATGTTGCAAATGACCTCCCCCCAAAACAGAAACCATGCTGTGGCTCAGTGGTGAAGCCTCGATTTGGGGGGGGGGGGATTGATCCAGGACAGTTTCACCATGCTTTAATATAAAGCAGCAGTACCTGACAGCTCGCTATTTCAGGATTCACCCACTCCGCCTCACCTAAGTATTTTATTTTACCCACATTAATCCATCATGCAACTATATGCCCCATGTACTTGTAGGAAATATTCATCTTCCCCAGGCATTAAAACACTACTCAGAGAAACCAAAGAGTACAGTAGCTTAGGCTCTTGGCCAAAGCGTTAGTGAGATTCATCAATGTGGGCTGTCACTTGTTGACCAATTGTCATTTCCTGATTTTAGAAGGCGCCTGTGATTCATTTACTGTAACGACTCTTCATTTCCCTTCTGCACAACGCGTTGCCGACTGTAATTTCAAGCTGGTTAAAATGAGGTGGGCGCAATCACTCCATACCATTTATAAGCGTTCAACTCTGCTTGTTTATCTACCAGCTGGAAACTAACCTACCTGCCTGTAAACAAAACAAATGTTTTCCTGATTTGTAGATCCTACAAATAACTCTAAACCCTATCTACTATAAGTTCACTGACAATTCATATTTTTCGCAAATCCAGTTCTTGTTGCGAGTGACAGTTGAAATGCTTTTCAGGCCTACACTCTAGCCTATTATACTAGCCGATACATTGACGTTCTTGACTTCCAGGTAGCAATTGACACATTCAGAACAAATTAAAAATGATCACAAAACCAAATACTTATTTTCATGTTTTAAATATTGCAAATTTCAAGGTTGTAGCCATAAATTTTCAGTTGCAGTTGAAAATTTTTCATTTACGGTTGAAAATTGTCGAGTGACAGTTGTATATTGTTCAGTGACGGTTGCAAATATTGACTATCCGGGCCTTGTCAGACGAAGGAACACGTTTTGAACAGGTATTAATTTGTTGTGGTGGTTATCTTAGTTGCAATACATTCATTCTGCCCATTGCAATGCAATTTATAATATTTATAAAAATATACATTTTTTGGGCTAGCAGGCATTAAGGCCAGAGTCATGACCATCCCCTGCAGTATTTTTTTTTGTATTTATATATTTGTCCTAATTTCAAAGTCAGTTAACATCGGAATATCGTACATGAACACTTTATTCGGGCCTCACCTTAACAGCGGTGCCTCCTTTCTTCTGTTTGCCAGATCCTGCATCATCTCCATCACCATCTGCAATAAAAAAGTTCTCGTTTATTAATTGATTTGGTGATTCATCCTGTTTTTGGTTATATATAGTTCATATTGCAAGGATGATTGCGATGATTGTCTTTCATAATGAATGGCCGCTAGTGATTAGGTTTCTGTAGTGTAGTCTCTGATCTAGGACTACGAATGTCTGTCGGGGCGAAAGCGTTCAGATGGACTGCCATTTAACATCCCCTCCTATGATGTTTAATTCCAGGAACAATTTTCTGTCCAACCTCAAGTCATAAAACTGTTATACTAGTGTTAACAATTAATCGAGCTGTAAACACAATTACTTATACAAAGCTATCAATATGTCAAGAACTGATTATCCAGATTGTACAACAGTGAAAGAGATAATAAAATCACTGGCACCGAGTTGCCCTGGCAAAGACTGGCTGCCAAGGTGAGGACTGAGGTTGTGACAGTTTCTGGGAGATCATAATCGCTTGTCAATTCCTTCAGCATTTCTATTACCCGCAAGAATCCAGCACTTTGCAGGTAGAAAGACCTATTTGCCATAGTACCCAAGAATCAACATAACTGTCCGATAGAAGTGACTGTACCTAAATCTTCGACCACTTTCTCAAAGGCTGAGAGAAGTGAGAGCAACAACATGTTTATCACCACTGCACTGCAGCTGCTCTGCTCGAAGTATTGCCACACCTATGAAACCATCCTAACAAAAATCGAACCAAATCACTAAACAAAATGGAAGCCTGCACTCATCGCCGCTGCAAAGCAGCAGTGTGCTAAACAAATCAAGCCCGGAGATAGAAACCGGCAAGCTTTGGGCAAAGAGGCAGACACTCAAACCGTTATATTGAATAGGTGACACTCTCACCTCTAGTTAAGAGCACTGTAACAGTAAGTGTATTCTCAAGGAACTCGAATCCAAGGGGCTGAACTAGAAAAATGGTCCAGTGACTGAGTTGACAGGCCTGTCATGCACCATATACGAAAATGCCTGAAGGAGGATACTAAAACTTAAAACTAGTAAGAATATATTAGATAGGCCAATGGCCTGTGTCTATATACACTGACTGTAACATATGACAAGTTGTATACATCCTACTAGTACTACTCTAACCTAACTTAGTATTTTTTGTGATATCATAATTATTATTACTGACACTGTAGTGTGTGTATCTATCAATTTAGAAAGTTAGATTAGTTTACTGCTAAAGTGTATGAGAGCTCACCAGGTTTTCCACCCTTTTTTCCTCCTTTGGCACCACCTTTAGCTGCTCCACCTTTCGACCCACCTCCACCTTTATTTTTGGGCATACTGGTGGTATCTTAATAATAATTCACCAGGCAGTTTCATTGAAGTTTAAACTAGTTTAAATAGTATAAACTTATTAAACTAACATAACTCTCTGAACTACTCTACACAGACAGCTGGTCATAACTGGTATTGAAAACTGCTGACGTGTAACCATTTTCGTATACGTTGCGGTATGCTATATTTCTAACTTAATTAAACATGGAAGGAAGAAGTTGCTAAAATCAGGGCGGGGACCCAAGCAGGGGGGGGGGGAACCACAAAGTAGATAAAGTGTTATTTCATCATAATAATGATGCGGTAAGGAGCATGATGCACTTGGTAAGTCTAAATGTACAAGCAAGTTCGGGAAATAAGATGTGGTTGCCGTTGGTAGAACTTTATTTAGTAATTCATGACAAGAATCTTAGGCTCTTAGACACAGGAAAAAGCTAAAACGGTCACTCATAACAACAATTCTGCACCACCACCAAAGCCAACTCGTCCTCACAACGTGACTACTCGTGTACCAGTCGTAATTAAGCCTATTTAAGGATATTGGAGACAGCCGGAGTCAGTGATTAATAAGTCATTAACATTGTATAAATATTCCTTATTTTGAATCATGTAGCTGAGACTAGAGACTTAAATAAGACCCATTTGATGTGAAAGACAAATCTCACAACTAATCTAACGGCCTAAGCTAAGGCTAAGTAAGTGACGAAGTTTGCTTATTCTTGCCAATTTATCGTTAAACTACTACCTGTACTAATACTTGTTTATAATAATTTATTAATAAACAGCTCAATTCACGTTTGGAATAGCCGGGCCTTTTTCAAGAGACTATCACAGTTATCGTCAAATTTAAAGTCAGTGTCATGTAGGTAAGACTAACAGTGGTGGTGAAAATCGGCTCTCACCATTTAGAAATTTTCCAAAGATATTTCCAGGCCCCCATCCCCCGCTCAGCACTGTAGACCCCTTCTCACCCTTTCTAATTATATGTCATTGCACTGATTGATTGCAGCCTTCACAGGGTTTTGTCTTGAAGATGAAGTTAAACTTGTTGTAACTTAACTTACTCTAGTCATAAGATTATTATTTTTTATCACCAATCATGTCATACTAGTACTAAACTAGACTAAACTATATTATATATAGAAACTATAATACTTTTGGTATACACAAGTCTCTGACTGAGATTTTGATCAGTGGTAAGTTTTGTAAAAAGTGACTTTTCTGTGGGTTAGTGGGATGGTCGCTCAGTGAGTGTTCTCTCATTAGTCAGCGGCTTAAGCCCACAAAACTTCAAACAATCGGCGTGGCTGGTAGTAGACTAGATCAAGTGTATAGCCACTGGGGGGGCAACAAATAACGAGCTGGAAAATTGTTAAATATTGAAATGTCGCATGGTGAATATATATTTATACTGTAGTGTAAGTGTCCCCTCCCCCCCCCCAAGCCTTCACAATATAAGTCTGCTTAATCACAATCAGGTCTTTTAGGACAACTACTGTAATTGTTCGAGGTGCAATCAAAGGTCAAAATTACTAATGAGTCCATTCAAGTCCATTGGGGATGCTGCCATTAAATGGCAGTCCAGGGAGTAGGATGGGGATAGGGCTTGTTTGTTTGTTTTAAGCCATAGTGGCCATTCACTAGTACCACAGATGGACAGTTGTAACTACTGTAGTCACAGAGTGGCTTCATTCAAAGTTTTATAGACTGGTGTTTCTCAACCTGCAGTGATTGGTCATTACCACCTGCTTTTTCATGGCAAGAATTCTCATTATCCCTTGGCCTGGACGAGTGACTTGTATCCTTGTGGTGACGGGAGCGACCCGCAGCCGTGATGTGCAGAAGGCGCGAGGGGTCTGGGGGCCCCGCCCACCGAATATTTTGTAACTTAGATTGCGGCAAATGCAATTAGCCATTTTAGACATGTAATAGCGCTTGATAATATTGATGACATAGTCAACTTCATTCAGGCGACTAATATAAAATGACAATAATTTTTATAAATGGACATATATATATGGACAGCTGATTTAGCAAACATAGTACATCTGTACCACATTCCCCACCTGAAATGTCATTACCCCAGAATTTTCCATGACCCCCAAATACTTGGGGACATTAGCCCTCCTTTGGGACAACTTGTCCCCAAATTGAGAAACATTTTGTACAGACCTACACAATTATACTTTTTCTTTACCACCAGGTGCAATACTCAGCTCATCAGCCTGCCTGGAGTTTCTGTCTCCATGATTCCCTTGGCATTCCAAGCTAGCACTTGACAAATAGTCGTACCACCTTCGTCAGCAATATGATCAGTACAGTCCGACTCTGTCAGAGGCATGCCGATTTGCAGAAGATATTTTCCATCAAAGGAGCCTATGCTAAGTCGTTCCTGCTAAAGAGCCCAGTGAGACAGACGACCCCATTTCAATTCCTCCACGAGGAGTGGCGGAAGAGTAGATTGCCCGTTCCTTGCTTGGAAGGTTCCATCGAACAGCCAGCTCTCGGAAGAGAGCAGGAACAAGATTTGAAAAGTAGAGTCAAGACCTGCAGCAGCCTCGAGGAGGTGGCCTCATTTGCGTCAAGCCGGCAGGAGGGCCTGTCGTTGTCTGATGTTCGCGAGTTGCTTCGGCGGGCCGGGTGTAGTTTGGACCAGACTGAGAGCGGTAAAGATGGACCGCAGGATATACGAGTACCTTCGGCGGCCAGCCCCGAGTTTTGGGACGAGGTATTCAACATCATCTTGAAGGACCTGCAACGGCTATCATTGGAGGAGCTTTCACTTTTACTTGAAGATGCAACTGCTCTTGGGCTTGGAGCAGTAGTGGTGGGCAAACTTTACGAACAGCTGGAACGAAAACTGGACGAGGCTACATTTACGGATTTTGAGCCCTTTTTTCGAGTTTTACGTTCCCGGGGAAAATCCCTGTGTTTTACTCTGAATGACAGTATACCTAATTTTAATGCCAAAGTGGTGGAGAAATGTGTGAGGTTGATAGAGGAGGAGGGACCCATGTTAGAGATTGGGCCGTCTCTTCTGCTAGGCCTAGCGAAAGTTGGAGTTGACTTTAAACTTTACCCACTACCCTACGTATGCCAACGTATCTTTCAGAAAATAGACAAGTGCGATATTGCAGCTTTGGGCATTCTCGCTAAGCTGGTGTCTGTCTTGAAGTTGCGTACAAGTTGGTATGCGTCCCGTCTCCTTGGCGTATTTCATAGAAAGTTTCGTGACGTAGATAACCCGTTTGCTTTTGCCCAGCTAGCAAACTGCGTGATTCATCTGAGCTCCCCGGGTTTCAAAACCAAAATTTCCGAGAAATTCCTGGATATGTGTCGCTCCTCGGCAGACTTAGAGATCAACGACCTGTTGATTATGATGCAAACGTCGGTACAATTTGACAGCAAGGTCAAAGTTCACATCCTTGAGGCATGTTGCACCAAACTGATGTCGTGTTCAAAGGAAATGACCGTCTCGCAAACGATCACCTTTCTGAGTATTTGTCACCATAATTACTTTAAGAGTGAACCCTTTCACAAGCAGGTCTTGGGCCAGCTGAAAAGGAGTAACTTCCTGGACCTTACCACGAGGAGAGACAGCCTCACAGCGATTGATCTGCTCTGTCGTCAACCAGGCGGACTCGATGACCTTGGTAAGTCCGGTGGCATATTCCTCAGACTTGTAGAGGAGCAAGGGACAGAAGAATTGTCAAAAATTTGCGGGATTGCCCTCAGGCTGGGAAGTCGACATCCAGAATTTCTCGCCAGCGTCAGGCAAAGGTGCTTCGAGTTGCTACCGGGCATCCGCGATGAGGCTCTGTTGAACAGTTTAGCAAGATTTGTGAGATTGAATTGCTCAACCAGGTCGCCCCAGGTCAATTTATTAAAGGACAAGTTGACAATGGCGTCGTATAAGGCTATCACCCCTCGAGAGCATTCCTGCGTCCTTAGCGGGCTGGGCAAGCTCGGAATCCCGCCCAGCCAAATTGATCCATTCGTCTGGTCGCAAATGAGGAAGCTCCTTCCGAACCTGAACAGGGAATCATTCCGGCCCGTTTTGATGATGCTGGGTCAAGCCAAATATTTTCACGTCAGCCCTGTCGATCATGCGCAACTTTGCAGCCTGCAGAGGGACATATTCCAGACCCTTCTGTGCAAGGAACCTCCGAGCCACCTCCTCCACGGGTGCGAGAGGAACGCTCGAACGGCGTCGCGCAGCGGAATCGCTGGGCCCGCCGAACGTGACCTCAACGTCCGCAATGTCGTAGGGGTGTCCCTCTACCTGCAGAACGCAAACCTCTTCTACCAGGACGTACTGGAAGACATCGTAGAGGCCGTCCATCGCGACATCGACTCGTTCACTCCGTACGAGTTGGAAGGTGTCGTCAGACTGCTGGCGTCGTGCAACTATACGCACCCTAACGCGGACGACATATGCCAGCGACTCGCGAGTAAACTCGTGGAGTTCTCCGACGAGTTAGGCCCATCGGTGGTCGTGAACAGCGGCCTGCACTTGGCACACCTTCAGGTTTTTCACAGGGAGCTGCTGGACAGGATATTCACTTGGCAGTTTTTGGAGAATCTGGACAGGTTGGAACCTTCTCCCTTCCTGTCCCGTCAATTGATGGAGCTGAACAGGGCGGTGTGTCTGGAATGTCCGGAGATGCAGGTACCTTGGTTCCATCGTGAGATCGATCAGACGAATGTACTCAGTGAGTAGACAAAATATTTTAAAAAGTCAAGATTTGTTATCTGCATTTAGTTAAATTGATATTTGTACTATATACTAGCTAATGTGCTAGTGCATCATAACCATTCATTTGATGTATACTTCATGTAAGACCACCTCAAATGTAGGATACGTACAGGAGTATATGTGCCTTAGGGGATAGGCTAGTATCTACATACACATGTATGTATATATATTTGAAGTAGTCTTGCATGAAGTACATACCATTCAGTTGGGAGAGGGGATGGGATGGCTACTGTATTTGTCCATGGGTTGAAAAAAACAGAAACACACTTGCCAACATGTGTACCTTTACACAGGTTGGGGGGGGGGGCCCTTGCAGCCATTGCAAATTTCAGTTGGCAAGCACCAGATTATCTTCAAGCTTGCTTGGTACGAAGGTGTCGGTACGCAAAAAATTAGGCCATGCAACGAATATCATGTATTGTTGCAAACAGCATTCTGTGATTGCCCAATGCTTCAATCCTACTGTATGAAGAATTTTTATTGAAGCCAAAAAAACATTGACAGATGGCATACCAATCTGCAATTTTGAACTTTTCAATATCCAAAGCAGCTCATTTAGTTAGACTTAGAAATAAAATTTTAATTGGTTTCTTTCCTAGTGGTACATTCCAGTACTCACTTCTATTGATTTCTGCTCTTGTCAGATATATCCGTGGATTCTGGGGATACTTTGTCTGGATTCTCGTAGCAGTCTGCGAATGAAAACTTCTACGTAATGCTGCTATGCAATGTCCGTGTTGGTTGCCATTATTTTACATATATAGCTTAATCCTAAGATTGATGTATTTCGGTTTGTAACTTTAAAAGAAGAGATTTGGTAATCAAATTTTTAAATCAAATTGATCCCGAGGTCAGATCAAAAGGTGATTACAGTTCTTTCCTCTCCTTTTGTAGAGAACCCCAAGTGGACCAGCAAAAAGATGGAGGTATACGACACGTTAAATGAATTACTGGGAAGTGAACATCAAGTTCACACCAATAGCCGCACACCTTACAATCACACTGTCGGTATGTACAGGCATTAAATGAAGTACCGGAAACAAGTTCACTTCTGTAGCCGCACACCTTACAGTCATATCGTTGGACTGTACAGCGCTGACACTTGATTCTCTTCCATCTGAAGGCTTGTGACCAATGTAAGGCACCAAAGGAATTGGTGCCCTTAAAAATTTATCCTTACAAGCTAAGACAACCCTGCTTTGATACCCTACACATTTCATGGAATTTTTTCCTTATTATTAGTGTTATCGCTGCCGTTATTGCTGTCGTTATCACCGTCGTTATCCCCTAAACTCATCACATCTACAGAAAGCAATTTTGCTGTCCATATTTTTATTAACTCAAATTCACCTTTGAAGAAAAAATAGGTCTCAAAATGCTTTCTTACTGTCACTACATATACTGTACTTATAATATACACATAGTTCGACATACATTTGTTGTATAGATAGTACAACATTTAATTTTTATGCTCTCACAGAAAAATACTCAACATGGATAATACTGGGACACATAAACCTTTAATTTTTATTAAATCTGAATTTATTAATTCATGCCTTGAATGCTTTTGAAATTCCCCCCAAAATGTGTGCTCAAGTATATATTAGTTATACTGTCGCTGTCTGCTTCTGATACAATAGATATAAATGTGATCAAAGGATGAGAAATGTTAACAACTCCGAATTTGTAGCCGTCATTCAACAGGATGTCTGCAGTCTTGGAAAGCCAGGCTTTAACCCGGCTCGACCGGCTTCCCAGGCAGGTTTTTACATTTATTTGACCGAGCTGTTGACCGCAGTGACATACACAACTTCAACTACTTCACGCTGGGCTCGACACTGCGCTGCTTTCCCTGGTTTATTTTGTTAGTTCTCCAACTTTTGCGGTTTCTAATTATCTTTAAAAGGTCTACTACCCTCAAAACTTTGTCCATTTTTAAGTCCTGCTTCAAACCTAGGCCTATTGTTCCGGCAAATTTCTTCGACAAGCCAAAAGAAAATTGAATCAAATAACCAGGTAGAATGATATTTTACCGCTCATTCTTTGGAGTATATGGCCTACTTGTTTCGGCAGTCAGTTAACGGAAACAAAAACTATTAATTAAGGAGGTATCATTTACTTTTGCATGAAACTGAATCACTGAAAGGGCTCATACTCAACGTTCGTATACTGTATATATTATGCGTAAAATATGTAAACGACAGCTAGCTGTGACAGTGTGCTGGCTGCACTCTGTGGAAGTGGCACGTGTGTGCACTAGCATTGCTAGATGACCAGATCACTTCACGGCCAAAGTTTCCTTGACAAAGTCTACCCAAAATGTTTGGACACCAAATTTTACGTCAATTATGTTAGTCATGCTAAATAGGTCACGAAAGAACTATGCCTGTTTGGTTTGTGCCGGCTATAAAAGGTTGATATAGGCGGCCTACTCTCCCAAGGTAAAACATAATACACTCATAAGATCGGTGAAATCAGTGCCGCATTTGCAACCATGGTCTTTGAAAATTTGGTTGTTAAATTATGATAAGCTAAATGTTGGCTTGGCGACCTAAACTGTCTTTTCTCGCATGTCACGGTGTCGACCAAAGGGTCACCTTAAGTAGCAAAAGAATGATTGAGTCATGAATATTTGACTTGTAAGTAGAAGTAACATTCCAGGTCACAGCATGACCTGAAGTTCATTAGGCCCTTCTATGGCTATTTTTTAGGTTCCATCTTGCAATTGATAGAATCTAATGTTTTGATTTGTTTTTTCAGATTTTGAGTTCAGTTATGACAGGGTTGTTGCTGATCCTAGACGACATTCGTCAAATGCTGAATGCGTTGCAGATAGGTAAGAACAATTGCATATATGTATATATATACATATATATATATATA
>JAODAG010121936.1:0-11805 GCA_027574785.1 Orphnurgus asper
TAGGCTGATGTGCTTCCGCCCTAAGCATTCGTCGTCTGGAAAAGTGCCAAAGCCCCACTTTGAGGTGAATGCTATGGTACGTTAGCATGGCAGTAATATTTGGCAGTAAAATGCTAAATTTCAAGGGTCCAATAGTCGTTCAACTGAATATAGGCCGTAGCCCTACTTATATATAACCAGTGTTTTTTTTTTTACTTTTACTTCAATTTGGCATTAAAACATTCAGTTTGGAATTTAATCGTAAGTCTAAAAGACTTTTTCACACATCTCATAGGCCCCTTATCTAAGTTCAGCCCCAGGCCCACGAAATGCTTAATCCGGCCCTGATTTGCCGTGGGCCTATGTAAGTGTCATTGTCCAATCCCCCAGACTGAATTTCACACCATGTGTACTTCAGTCTAGCAATTCTAGCTTACTTTGAGACGAAAAAGTGGTCAATCGTATCTGCTGTTTGATTGTGTTAGCTCTGTTGGTGAAAAATGGCGGCCTCCACAACCACGTCGAGCAGTACCTCGAGCGGAGGCAATTCCGTGTCGGCTATCTTTGATTCTATGCAGTATGGACCTAATCCTGAGATGCCGCAAACAGCGCAGGTGAACTTCGTTCCGGTTGTATTAGTCGGGTTGCAAACGATGTGTCGGTTAACTGGCGTTGGTTATTTATAATTTGCCTAACCTAGTGTCACTGTTTAGCGTAAAACTTAACGTTAGGCATACTTTCGCGGAATCGGTATAGCGTATGCTAAGCAATACCCATTTATTGACCAATATTGCTCTGTACTACTACTACAACTACTACTAGTATTACTAAGTTAGTACTACTAACTACTATACTAATAATGTAATATTGCTATGGTAAATTAGTATTACTGTATGTGCAGGATTGTATTGTTTTAACTTTTATGCACTATATTTGAGGTGGTCTTGCTTGAAGTACTTACTAATAATACTTGCATACTCGAATCTGCTACCTTCATTTTTATTTCCTCTATATTATTGTGCCGACTTCCCTTCGTTGATTCTACTAGTAATAGTATAGTACTACTAGTACTAAGTACTAGGTTTTGTCAATCATACTATAGTGTAGTTATTCGTCTGTGACCAACTGATACTTTATACTTCATAGTGACCAATACATCACCCATTCTAGTAAGAGCATGTTACTCCCAACACCGCTCAATATCAGTGCCAACCCTTCACACAGGATATCAGCAGAAAATTAAAATACACACGAGGCACACGGAAGCTGTTGGCCGTCAATAGGTGTTCAAGGGAAGCACTGAGTATCCTCTGAACAAACAATCAGCGTTGAAGTTGCCAACAGTGAACAATTCTTACTGTAATTTTAATACATGGTGTGATAACTTACTGTATCAGGAAATAAAGACCATAACTGTAAATTAGCATGTAGGAAACCTCCACACTAGTAATGTGTATGATTGTGTAATGTTCCGTAGACTACAGTAGCTAGGCCATGATCAAATATTACCAGACCTCACCTGTAGTTAAAATACTGAGAAAGTTAAGTTTGTTGGCCAGCTACATCTCATCTGGCACTCCAACAATTGACATACCCTCAAGTTTACTGTATTTCCATCTGACAGGCTTGGTTTGATAAACATGGGGGACAGTTAGGCCATTTCATCAATAACCAATGGGTCAAACCTGATGGCAGGAAACTGTACACGACGAGGGCGCCCTGCACGGGCGAAGTGCTGGCTACCACCATTCAGGGAGAGGACGAAGACGTGGACCTCGCTGTCAAGTCCGCCCGGAAGGCGTTTGAGTCGTGGAGTACTCTACCGTGCCACGTCAGAGCCAGGCATCTTTATAGGTAAGGACATCGAGTCGTGGAGCACTCTACTGTGCCATGTCAGAGCCAGGCATCTTTATAGGTAATGACGGCAAATCGTGGTGTACTCTGCCATGCCACGTCAGAGCCAGACATCTTTATAGGTAAGGACAGCGAGTCGTGGAGCACTCTACTGTGCCATGACAGAGCCAGGCATCTTTATAGGTAATTACGGCAAATCGTGGTGTATTCTACCATGCCACGTCAGAGCCAGACATCTTTATGGGTAAGGACGGCGAGTCGTGGAGCACTTTACTGTGCCATGTCAGAGCCAGGCATCTTTGTAGGTAAGGATGGCGAGTCGTGGAGTACTCTACCATGCCACATCAGAGCCAGGCATCTTTATAGGTAAGGATGGCGAGTTGTGTAACTCTCTAATATGTCATGTCAGAGCCACGCATATTCATAGATAAGGATGGCAAGTCGTGGAGCACTCTAACATGTTACGTCAGAGCCACACATCTTTATTGGTAAGGATGGTGAGTTGTGGAGCACTCTAACATGTCTCGTCAGAGCCACTCATCTTTATAGGTCAGGATGGCCCAGTAAGAGGCCCAACATATAGACAAATGGACAAATGTTTGAATTTTTTCCTTTCAACAATGGTAACCAACATTGTTTTGGAATCATATATCATTGTTTTTGTGAGCTTTGCATACCTCTCTTTGCAGCATATCTCAGGTGCGTACATTTGTCATATATGTTCGCATTTGGTTTCTATATTTTATGATTTGTTTATTTGTTTTTCCTTTTCATTACAGCGTTGCTCGACATGTTCAGAAGCATCAACGTTTGTTGAGCGTTGTCGAAAGCCTGGATAACGGTAAACCTATCCGAGAGACGAGAGATGCCGACGTTCCTTTGGTGGTCCGACATTTTTACCATCATGCAGGCTGGGCGGAGCTAATGGATACAGAGATGCAGGACTGGAAACCTATTGGTAAATTCGTAATTATATTCTTCTACCCTTCGTTCTTCCAATTTGAATTTCCCGACGGCACCCAAATGGAAAGCTTGCAGCCTCCTGATCTATGGAATAGGCTTCCTGCTATGACATCAAAACATCACCAAAATGGCAGGCACATTTAAAAGGAGATTGAGGACTTATCTTTTCCCAGGAGCATTTCCTACTTGACTGCAATTAGTGCCACTGAACATTGTATATCTTTGGGCTATTAGGTGCAGCTTATAGTTAGTTATATGATTGATTGATTGAAGCATGCACACTGCCCTACTATTCATGACTATCTGTGATTCTATGTCGAGTCAGGTTGCGTTCACTTTGCAGCAGCGTTTTGCCTTCTTGCAGTAAGCGGCCAAACTTCTATGCCTTTGCCGCGACAGCCAACGTTTCCAGATATTTATCGTCGTTTACCTCTGTAGTATCGTTATCGTTTATTAGCTTAAAGAACAAACTTACGCATGTACAGTAGCTTCTTCTTCGACAGCGACGAGTATTATAACAGCGGAATGCGCCAAAAAGCAGCAACTTTGAGCTTCCCATTTATTGGTTTCTGATTAGTGCGTGTTCCGCTGTTATAATACTCGTACTAGCTGTCGAAGAAGAAGCTACATCAGGTCACAACTGTTTGGTAACCGTGGAATAATTCGAAATCCTGCAAACTTCGCGGAAGGCTTAACTTGGTGGCCTATCCCGTGTCATTGTCGTAATAGAGGGCGTTCTATCAAAACAATAACGCCGTAACAACGCTTACTTTGGTGTAAATATTGGCATGGTTTTCATTCAATATTGGCATCGATGTGAATATTCTGTTTGCTAATGTGTGGGTGGGGTGAAGGATTCATCTGTGAAGGCCACTACTGAAGTCATAATAGCTACAGTACCACCCTGCACAACCGACTGTGTATTAATTCTTTCAACCATGACGTGCCATCCAGTTCGAATACGAAGAACAAGCTACATTTTTCTCGTTTGTTTTTCACATTTTGTCGTTATAAGGTCAACCTCTAAGTTTGCAGATGCCTTTTATGGAAAGGTGTCTTCCGTCACATTCAGCATTCTATTTTCTAAAAAAAAATGTTTAGCAATAACTGCTATGCAATATTTGTTTACATAGCAGTTTTGTAACTGTACGCTATCTAAGCGGAGCGCCACCATAGCTATGTTGGCGCGCAGCGTATGTTTGGCTTAAAATTCCCCCTAGATCGCAGGAAAAGACACTTCCCGGGCTTTTATTGTCATCACCACAGATCCCATTTGCCAGGTCACATGAATTGCTTTGATTTATTTTTTGGCACATCTCTGTGGGGCCCCTTGTTCTTACATCTTGCGCGATGCAATTGTGAGACGTGTCGCAAAGTCGCCGTTTTGGTTCGCATTTTGCGATGCGATACAAGGGGAAATCGAACACTGGTCATATAAACGAAGAAGTCACGAATGAAGCCACGCTTCTAACCCGCAGGGGTCATCAGTGGCATCGTACCATGGAACTTCCCCCTCATGCTGCTGACGTGGAAGGTGTGCCCCGCGCTGGCCATGGGGAACACGGTGGTGCTGAAGCCGGCCACCTACACCCGCCTCTCGGCTCTCCTGCTGGCGCAGATCTGCGCCGAGGCGGGCCTCCCGCCGGGCGTCTTCAACGTGGTGACGGGGAACGGGGCGTTTGGGAGCAAGATGGCCTCCCATCCAGACGTCGACAAGGTCGCATTCACAGGTTCCACCGAGGTGAGGTTTGCGTTCTTTTCTATGCTAGTTAGCGACCGCCGATCGCATGAGGGGATTGTCCGTGGCAAATCAGAGGGATGCAGGCTGCTGCACCCGTCTTCACTTCACCCTCTGCCGTGGAATGTCCAAAAGTCCTTTGTGTGGTGGGTGGTCCATGTTTCACAGAGGCCGTCTGTATTTCCCTCAATAGTTAACCTTTCTTCGATTACAGTATATTAAATGCAATGTAGCCTAATACAAGTACTAGTCATGTATGGACTGCCTGACTTAATATTGTATTAAATGCTATGCAGCCTATACAAGTAGTCATGTATGGACTGCCTGACTTGATATTACTGTATATTAAATGCTATAAGCCTAATTATAATACAGGTAGACATGCATAGACTGCCTGACTTAATATTGTCTTAAATAAATACTATGCAACCTATACAAGTAATCATGTATGGACTGCCTGACTTGATATTACAGTATATTAAATGCAATGTAGCCTAATACAAGTACTAGTCATGTATGGACTGCCTGACTTAATATTGTATTAAATGCTATGCAGCCTATACAACTAGTCATGTATGGACTGCCTGACTTGATATTACAGTATTATTTTAAATGCTATAAGGCCTAATTATAATACAGGTAGACATGCATAGACTGCCTGACTGAATATTGTATTAAATGCTACGCAGTGTAATAGCAAGGAGGTATGGATCACTTGTGGAGCAAACAAGCATTAGTCTGAGCTTGCGTTGACCTTCCTGGAAGATTGTCCGCCAAAACAATTTTAGATAATTTCACATATATCCAAGATACTATATTCTAATCTGTGAATTTACTTTTTCAGGTCGGCCAAATATTACGTCGTTCTCTGGCAGGTACTGGCAAGAAGTTATCTTTGGAGCTCGGAGGGAAGTCGCCATTTATCGTCTTCGATTCTGCTGATATTGATTCAACGGTGGAAGGCGTGGTTGATGCAATCTGGTTCAACCAAGGACAGGTAACTTGAATCACTCGTAGTTTAAAACGTTTGTTCATCCAACAGTAGAATGTGTGGTTGAAGCACTAAAGTTCAACCAAAGACAGGTAACTTGGATGACTCGTAGTTTGAAACGTTGATTGATCCATCAGTAGAAGGCGTAGTTGATGCGATCTGGTTCAACCAAGGACAGGTACCTTGGATCACTCGTAGTTTAAAACGTTGATTGATCCATCAGTAGAATGCGTGGTTGATGCATTCTGGTTCAACCAAGGACAGGTAACTTGGATCACTCGTAGTTTGAAACGTTGGTTGATCCAACAGTATAATGCGTGGTTGATGCGATCTGCTTCAACCAAGGACAGGTAACTTGGATCACTTGTAGTTAGAAACGTTGGTTGATCCAATAGTAGAAGGCATGGTTGATGCGATCTGGTTCAACTAAAGACAGGTAACTTGGATCACTCGTAGTTTTAAACGTTTGTTGATCAAACAGTATAATGCGTGGTTGATGCAATCTGGTTCAACTAAGGACAGGTAACTTGGATCACTCGTAGTTAGAAACGTTGGTTGATCCAACAGTAGAAGGCATGGTTGATGCGATCTGCTTCAACCAAGGACAGGTAACTTGGATCACTCGTAGTTTTAAACATTTGTTGATCCAACAGTAGAAAGTGTGGTTGATGCAATCTGGTTCAACCAAGGACAGGTAACTTGGATCACTCGTAGTTTGAAACGTTGGTTGATCCAACAGTATAATGCGTGGTTGATGCAATCTGGTTCAACTAAGGACAGGTAACTTGGATCACTCGTAGTTTGAAACGTTGATTGATCCATCAGTAGAAGGCATGGTTGATGCGATCTGGTTCAACCAAGAACAGGTAACTTGGATCACTCGTAGTTAGAAACGTTGATTGATCCATCAGTAGAAGGCATGGTTGATGCGATCTGGTTCAACCAAGGACAGGTAACTTGGATCACTCGTAGTTTGAAACGTTGATTGATCCATCAGTAGAAGGCATGGTTGATGCGATCTGGTTCAACCAAGGACAGGTAACTTGGATCACTCGTAGTTTGAAACGTTGATTGATCCATCAGTAGAAGGCATGGTTGATGCGATCTGGTTCAACCAAGGACAGGTAACTTGGATCACTCGTAGTTTTAAACGTTGATTGATCCAACAGTAGAATGCTCGGTTGATGCGATCTAGTTCAACCAAAGACAGACTGGTTGGCAATGCGAGGCTACAAACAGAAATCCACAAGACTGGCTGGCTTAATCAAGACTGCGAACATAAATCCACGGTCCTGTCCAATGTCTAATTTATTATTACTACGTTACATGCGTGCTTGATATTTTTTACGGTTATTATTTGACAGGTGTGCAGTGCTGGGTCGAGATTGCTTGTCCAGGAAACCATCTTGTCGACAGTGGTGGACAAGCTAAGGGACAGAATTTCCCACCTGAGACTCGGCCACTCGTTGGACAAATCTGTGGACATGGGGGCCATCGTCGATCCCTCGCAGAGAAAGACCGTCGATGAGTACGTAGAGGACGCCCGGCAGGAAGGAGCGGAGGTCAGTAGGTCATATAGCAATACTTATCTAGCTTGCTTGGAATCTTATCACTTGTGGTTTCTTTTTAATTATGCACAGTCTTTCTAGAATTTTTTATGTGTCATAAATTACCCCCAAGTACAAAGAATGGTAAACAGTTCCAGGTGAGTGAAACCTGAGACATTGTATTACCCCTGGTCGACACAAGCCAAGCGCATTTGATAGGTGTGGAAATGTATGGCCAGTGACAACACCTAGCAGGATGGTTTGACTATTTGGTGTTCCAATAAACGATAAACATGAAGTAACCACGTGTTTTTGCACACTGGACATTCTACAGTAAGCTCTCTATAAATGCTGTTGCTACGTACAATCATCGAATTTGAAGTCTAGCCTATCGTGTGATCGTGACGAATTGTATATTAACGTCCACATAGGAGTTAAAAAATAACAAGGATCAGTGGCAAGAGCTTGATCATGAACATCCAGGGCAATGCTGGGTGTGATTATTATATAGATTGTTAGAGAGAGAGACAGTACTGCACACTCATTGCCATTAGGACCGCATCTGTGCTAAACGTTGGTGTCAATGGTGACGATCCTGACAATGTTAAAATGATCTGGTTCACCCTTTTGTGTGATTGCAACTTTCCTTCACCCATAGGTCATGCATGATAAGTGACATTTGGTTAAACACAAGGTTTCCACTCTTAATGAGTTAAACGTAGGGTTTCCATGCACTTTTTTCGAGGGTACAGTGTACAAAGCACTTGATGCGCAATAGGGACGACGCTTGAACCAGTGCGACGTGGCACCGCAATTTGAAGTGACGAATAAGCTATCGTGGAAGACTGAATACCGATCTGTAAATAAACTCTTTCACCTAATGCCAGCATCAATGTAGATAGATCGTAACAAATTCGTTTTAGTTTTAGACTGCGACAGGATTCACAATTGTTTGCCATATTATGTGGTGCGGGATAGTCGTTGGATCTCGCTGTGACATCTTCCGGGTCACCGTGTCACATGGAGCATCATCCGTAATTTTATCGTCATTTCATCTCTTTCGCTATCTCTCCTTTTCACTCAATGTACGCTACTTCTTTGGTCTACTTTTTTAGGTGTACCAGAATTGGGACTGCGTACCCCAACAGGGGTGTTACTACCCACCCACCATCATTACCAACGTTCAGACGTCGTCTCGAGTCGTCATGGAAGAGGTTCGTCTTGAGACCCTTCACCGTGGCTCTTGGGGACTTGGGCATTTGCAGGATATTCTGTGTTTTAACTTCAAGGCTGTATTCTATCTCTCTGTGTGTATGACTGCGTCCTGGGATGTATGTGTTAGGTTCGTCTTGAGACCCATCACCACTGTATTCTAACTCTCTGTTTGTATGACTGTGTCCTGGGATGTATGTGTTAGGTTCGTCTTGAGACCCTTCACCGGTGTTTTCTAACCCTCTGTGTGTATGACTGTGTCCTGGGATGTATGTGTTAGGTTCATCTTGACACCCTTCACCGTAGCGCTTGGGGACTTGGGCATTTGCAGGATATTCTGTGTTTTAACTTTAAGAGTGTATTCTATCTCTCTGTGTGTATGACTATGTCCTGGGATATATGTGTTAGGTTCGTCTTGAGACCCTTCACCAGTGTATTCTAACTCTCTGTGTGTATGACTGTCTCCCGGGATGTATGTGCTATATTTGACTTGAGGTTGTGACATGCCTGATAGTGTACCATTGAAGAATGCCTGAACTTTAGATAGTTCTTGATACAGCCAGCCCCAGAATTATGTAAGGAATGCTTTCAACTTTAGATTGTACTTTAGTACTTGATAGACCCCCAGAAGTATGTAAGGAATGTTTTCAACTTTAGATAGTACTTGATAATACTAGATGGTACTTGATACACCCCCAGAATTATGTAAGGAATGTTTTCAACTTTAGATAGTAGTTGATACGCCCGCAGAATTATGAAAGACATGTTTTCAACGACTCTGTTTTAATTCTTTTAAATCTCATCATTCCACCATCAAATTGAATGCAGTTGCAAAGCATTTCGCTTTGTCCACCCGGCCTCTTCCAATCTTTTTCCGCAGATCTTCGGACCGGTCCTCGTCGTCCTGCCGTTCCGCACCGCCAAGGAGGCCGTCGCCCTCGGCAACAACACCAACTACGGCCTCGCCGCCAGCGTGTGGACCGAGAACGTGAGCCTGGCCCTGGAGGTGGCTCTGAGCCTGAAGGCCGGCAGCGTGTGGATCAACGGCCACAACATGTTCGACGCGGCGGCCGGCTTTGGCGGCTACCGCCACAGCGGGTACGGGAGAGATGGCGGAAAGGAGGTGAGGTGGATATTTTGCTCTTTCCAGCCGGGTCACCGACCACAAAATTAAATGGGGGATTTGTCAAAATCATGCCCCTCCATTGTGTTGGTCTTGCTGGACAGGAATGAAGTAAGAGAGTATACTTCCTTGGGTTCTGATAAGTTTGCATCATCCCAACTGTTGAGTATATAGTTAACAATTTGACAGACCATGTTTAAACTGATCCAGGAACAACTTATAAAGTCATAAAGCTGTTTACAGTTACTTGCAGCAGCTGTAAACACGATTACCTACACAGAGCTACCGATATGTCAAGAGTTGCCCTGGCAAAGACTGGCTGCCAAGGTCAGGGGCTGACAGTTATTGTGACAGTTAAAGGGGTTTTTTCTCCCAGATCATATTTCCCTTGTCGATCCCTTCAGCATTTTTATTACCAGGAAGGATACGGCATCCTGCAGGTAGATGATTTAGAAGAATAAACCTAATAATTAATGAAGAATAATATGCGTATGGAAGAGTGTTACTGGTTTGCACTGAGTGTAATCTAAATCGCGTAAATAAACAAAGCACTAAGTTTTTATAGCATGTCATACATTGATGTTTTCTTACTACCCGTTAGATAGACACCACCATGACAATAAAACCTCTTGTCTTCATATAGTGCTCCTGACAAATGTGGTGAAGCAATCTTAGATCAAGTGCAAAATATGCAAATTCCTCCCATATTTTACGTCCTGTTAACACCACTGCATGTGACCTTTAACCATATACCGATTACTAACAAACTTGGGAATCGGTAGGTTGATCAACGAGGGACTGATTATCCTTTGGGCGGTCCCCTTTTGTTTTCAAAGGGCTTGTTCGAGTACGTCACGCCGACATGGATGAAAAAGCCCAGACCAGAGGCAGTCGAAATGGACTATAAGAAGTTTGGTAGCCATGTCCCTTCCATGCCTACCGAAACAGAAAGCGAGGTGAACTTGGTCGAAGTCAGCGGGACAAAATTCCCCAGGTGAGGTATAATATAGGATACATCATTCAGCTTCAGTAAAAAATTGCCTATTTACTAAAATTAAATCTGATCAAATCATTCAGATAGTAGTAAAATGGTCCATTCAAAGTTGATCCAGGGATTCTGATTAACCAAGTGATCAATGCCACGTCCTATGCCTACGAAGTATGACACCAACAGTAGATGTAAACTTTATAGCCATATTTCAAATGTCAAAAAATCCAAAATCTATTTTTGCCCTGGTCTTTGACCGTAACCACTGAAATTACTGTCGTAGACGACCCTGCCGTCGTGATAGACGTGATACTGCACATGCAGCGCCCGTGTCTCGTCATGGTATTGCCGGGCATGACCATAATGAGTGTGCAATGCGAAATGTGAAACTGTATCTAAAATGTAAAAAAAGGAAAAAATTCATGCTTTGCTATGCTTTGCTATGCTTGTGCTGCTTACATCGAACTTTTTTGTACAAGATTATACTACGGCGGAGCCCAGAAACGGCCGGACGTTAATTAATCAGGACCGTGTGATGGGAGCCTATACAGTCGCATGGGGGTCTGATCCCGACGGGAATTGAATGTGACAACCACGTCTGAGATGAACAAAGAACAAAAATTTGTGCTTTGCTCGTTTTTGTGCAGCATCGATCGAACTTACAAGATATACTACGGCGGAGCCCAGAAACGGCCCGACGGTAATTACTCGAGACCTGTCATGGGAGCCAACGGCCACGTGGTCGCCCTGGTCTCCGACGCCAACAGGAAGGACGTCCGCAACGCTGTGGAGGCCGCACATAAAGCAGCCCCTGGGTAAGGAGGCGGCATTAAGTTTGGGTATTAACTGTATTACTCTATATCTTATGCAGCTCTATCTTGTGGTGAGTGAGAATGTGTAGTTTGTGTGGCCATTATTTAGCAGGAAAGTGGATGACTGTCGCATGTAGCTGCGTGTAGCTGTATGAATCTAGCCCATTCAAACAGTGTTGGAAGAGTTCTGGGTAGCCGTAAGACTATTAACATTGAAAACTATATATTATGCAGTGGTAGGCAACTTATCGTTGGCATATGTTTCTCTCGGTCCTGCAGTAGTGGGTATAGCTAGGGTTTAGCTTGGATTGCTGTATAACTCTATACCTTACTGATAGAGCTCTCTACAGCGGTGGGAAGGGTAGTATGGTTTGCTGTATAACTCTATACCTTACTGACAGAGCTATTTACAGCAGAGTGGAAGGTAGTATGGCTTGCTGTATAACTCTATACCTTACTGACAGAGCTCTCTACAGTGGTGGGGAAGGTAGTATGGTTTGCTGTATAACTCTATACCTTACTGACAGAGCTCTCTACAGTGGTGGGGAAGGGTAGTATGGTTTGCTGTATAACTCTATACCTTATTGACAGAGCTGTC
>JAODAG010122049.1:0-15233 GCA_027574785.1 Orphnurgus asper
CTACTATAGGCTATACCTACATTAGGACCTCACCACACTGCGGTCAACACAAGTTGCGTCAAATATTATACTTTTTTATAGATCTCTAGGCTACTATACTATCATGATAGTATACTGGCCTACATTCGGAAATCGCTACATTGTACAAGCTGTATGAAAGAATATAGTATATGCCTACATTAGCGGAGATCACTACACCGTGACTCCGGTCAACACAAAATCAGGAGGCATATAGTCCTACATAAGGAGATCACCACACTCCGACCAGCACAGCTAGCACGGTGTCTAATAATATGAGATCTCTACTACCGTAGCTACCTCCTGAAAGCCTGTTCTTACAATGCCACCAAATTTTAAAGTTGGTACATCAACTAAACATATTCAGAATCATTGTTCTCACTATCATTTTTAACAATGGTGTAATACTAGTACTCGTACTATTGAAGGTGTAATTATACTATCCACACCATTGGTTGGTATAACGAGTGAAACAATCTTAATCAAAGCCAACGCTTGGCTACACTATGTTTCAGCGTAAGGAGTGAAACCTAACGTTAGGCTTAGACCGTTCTTACGTACAGTAGTCTAACGTTATGCCTAGCAATAGCCAATAGCATACGTTTTGCATATTAATATGTAGCCTAACGTTAGACCTAAGTAAGGCCTGTGCCTAGCCTAACTGTAGGGCCTAGTAAAACTTAGACTAAGATAATATTAGCCTAGCTTTCTCACGCAACTGGGAACTTCAGTTTCTAGTTCTATAAAAATGAAAGGGTGTACCTTCAAATACTTCTTTCAGAGAAGTCAGATTCCATTCTTTGAGTTTTTCTAAAACAAACGAGTCCTTTTCAGCAATAACACAGGAGACAACCTACTGCAAAACTTGGATAGTGGCGCAAGCAATTGATGTAGGCTACGGATTGTAGTTTGTACGGTGATCGACGCGGCGGCTAACGCTATAACTGCCACAAGACCGCAATTCCCGCGTACGTCTGTTCGCTACGACGTGATTGGACAGTACACATACATATGCAAATCAGCCGTGATGACGTCATTACAATAGTCACCAAATTTTGTGTTGTAGTAAATTTTAAGCGAAGTTATTAACCAGGATGACTGGTGCAATATAACCAAGATTGTGTTAAAAATAGTTCACCAGGAAATTTTCACCAGATAATTTTTAGAGTGTATATTGCAGTATTGCCAACGTAGTGCACAATTGGCTTGTTATGAATCAAACTAAATACAGGACCTGTTTCGAGGCCTAGTCTGATCCACTAGGTATGATAGAGAAACCCCCTAATTTTGAACGCCACCAATTCTCGTACACTAACACACTTGTTTGAATTATTAAAAAAACAAAGAATCGCACTTTCGTCGTAGCAATCGATGTTGTATCCTAACGTCATGCAGATGAATGCGCTGCACTTTCTTGGTCGTGTGTGATAATTTGAAGGTGACCGAAGCTCCGTATTCTTCCTCTAACCATTTGTAAAGTATTGAGTAACATGGCAGGTTTCCAATTCTGTAGTATGGATGCCCTTGAAGTACAAATCACAGATGAGTCTACATCAAGCCCCAGTACAAAACCTTGCATGCTGGAGTATATATATATACACATTGAAACATCCGTGCTAAGCCGTGTACAAATGTCGCATGTGCGTGAGCATCCGATGTTAATGTTGATATTATGTCATTACATTCACACGTACTTCAGATACTGTACTTACAGTACTGCTGTGATTCCATCTTTCTGTTGCGGAATGTGGAAGTACCTTTGATGATATCATATCGCCGAGGGATAATATGAGCAAGGAGAGATAGATCAATCAATGGTATACTATCTATCGCCTTTAAAAAGTTGACTTTACAACAATCAACAATTACTGGTCTCCCCTCCACCCATAATTGCACTCACGATCACCCATTAGTTGGATCTCGTAACCTTTTATCTCCCCTCTCCAATCTGACCCCGGACCAATATTTTTGCTTTTGACATGTTAAGAATGCTATCTACGTTACACTATTTATTAAATTTGGTATTCTACTTTTTCAAATTTTTCTCTTTGCATTTTTCATCTATTGGACGTTTGGAA
The DNA here is from genome assembly GCA_027574785.1 of Orphnurgus asper. NCBI lineage: Eukaryota > Metazoa > Echinodermata > Holothuroidea > Elasipodida > Deimatidae > Orphnurgus > Orphnurgus asper. Next base: position 2,097 of record JAODAG010122049.1, read on the forward strand.
AGTTTCTCCTGCTAAGTATCACCTTCTTTATTTATCTTCTTGGGTTCTTTTCACCCCTCACCCCCCCCCCATTTTAGCTAGCAATACCGATTGTATGTGTACCCAGTTGCATGATTTTGTGCGACACTTTCTAAGGCGGGAAAAAGGGTTCGGAGCAAGAGTTCCTGGTACATTACATTTAAGTTCTGTGTGTGTCTTTCTGTTCCTGGTTACATGTCTTGGCACTACGTTATTCATCTTTTACGTTGTTACCCGACTGTCTATCCACATGTTTGATACCCATGTTTGTTTACTTGTGAAAGTTGGTTGCCATACAATTTAAGATAGCTTGTTATATACTTGCACTTGTTTCATGTATCTGATATCTCTTTTATGTATTTGTTATCTCCCCCCCCCCCCCCACTGCAGTCTCTGACTCTGGTAAGGAGTCGTGGGGCCCATAATTTACCTGTTGATCTTGATAGTATTTTCACAGAAACGACCATGTCAAAGATGTTCTAATTGTCTGGGGGATTATTTCACCTCCGTTATAAATAATCTGAGACTCTGGTGCTGAATTTCCAATCATGATTTCATGTTCCTCGTATCAAGCTGTTCGCAAGTGTGTACTCTGTGAGTTTTATCTGTGATAACCCTACCAAGCTTCTTCCAATTTGCAAATATTTGGTATTTTTTCAACATTTACTAATTCACCTGACAGTGGAAACCCATCAAATATATCTTGGAAATTTGTCAGTTAAATTATCAAAACTAATTGATTTCTTTGGTATGTACTTCATGGAAGACTACCTCAAATATAGTGTATGTTCATGTATACGTACTAGATACTAGCCCACCCCCTAACTTATACATACTCATGTATGTATCCTATATATGAGGTGGTCTTACCATGAAGTATATACCGATTGTTTCCCACGACTCTACCCTCAGTTTCAGTACGGTTATTTGGGTATGTATTTCATGTAAGACACCTCAAATGATAGTGTGGCCAGCAGCTAAAACAATCAACACATCTTCACAGGCCCATACGGCTATGTATCAACATTACAGATACTTCCGTTGATATTCTGATCGCATCCTATTCCTTGGGCCAAGGAACATCATCATGCATAAATTGAAGGCAACGTGACTCCCTACGTGAACAATTTTTCAATTCAAGGAAACTATGAATGTTGAATCTGGTGGGTGATAGTGAATTGTTCCGCATACATACTGAAGGTCGTTAGCTTTCTCCAGTGATGTTATCAATTGTTTTTCTTTCAGTTTCAATCGAGAGATGGCCAATGCCCCTCCTGTGCCAAACAATCGACCTAGGTCACAGTATGTTCCACCACAGATACCAACCAACAGACCTAAGACAAGTTACATTGCACCCTCCTTTAGTGCTCTGACAAGGTCAACTAAACTTCGGACTACGAAATCCACTAAGCCTACCCCAACGCCAAAGCCAAGAACGTCTTGGAGCGACGAGCCATCCCATCTGAATCATGTGAACCAGAACTCCACCATGTGGAGCAGCAAGCCGAAGTCCCTAGGTATGAAACCGCCTCTCTTTTCCAAACCCCGTTCAGAGGCGGGCAACGGCCAGGTGAAGGTAAAGGTAGACACTGCTGGAGCATCTCATGCAGCGTTCAAGGCGGCTATGAACCCGGAGACCAGGTCCAAAGCCATGACAAAAGACCAAGAGAAAGATGCAGCAAAGCTTGGATGGGGAATCACCAAGAACGCTGCCAAAAATGCATCTATGGACGATTTTAAGACGGCGAGGAAAGCCGCCAGTACTTCATCCTCTGGGAAGTCTGCATTTGCAGCCAGTCTGGTGGCGAGTCAGGCCAAGAAAGATAAGCCAGTGATGTCGAAAGACCAACAGAAACAAGCTGCGAAACTTTCTTGGGGAGTCGGCAAGAACATCGCCAAAAATGTTTCTTTGAACGATGTTAAGAAAGCGTCTAGTTTTGTCTCGGTCAGCAGTCAGAACAATTGGCCGCAGAGCCATCCTGTGCCAGCTCAGAGGCCAGTGGAGACTCGGCCCCCCACCACTAGAGCTCGTCCAAAGCCTGCCTCGACCAATGGCTCCTCATCGGGTCTTCCCCCTTCCCTGAACTCCTCATCTCAGGGGAGCGTCCCCCTCCAGTCCACTTCACAGCCCAGGCCGGTGGCACGAAGCGCTTTCAGTCTTAAACCTCCAACGAGCGATCAGTCCAAGAGTAGAGTCAGGCCCACCATTATACGTCCTGGAGCTGGGGGTCAGAAGGCAAAACCAAACAGCAGATCGACCTCACCAAACCACGACAATAACAGTACCAAGAAGTCCGCACCACCAAGGGTGAGTACCGTTGCAGAGGAGAAACTGTTGCCCTCTGTCGTTTGGTCAGTTGAAATTTATGCAAGTTCTCCTTCAATTTTGACAGAACTTAGTCACAAAACTAATAAAAAAAATTAAACAAAGCTCAGGTTATTAATGTCATGCATGCTCTCAAACTTTTGCATTCTCTTCTGTCCATGACACAGTATGCTAAATGTTGCTAAATGTTCCAGTTGCTCTTATTCCAAGAAATGTACAAGGGGAGTCGCTAATTCTTAATCTCAACATTTTCTGTCCTGAGCAAAGTGGCATATATCTTTTAACTTCCCTGATGGTAAATTCAAAATAGGACCCAATGATGAAGCTCAGTGAAGTCAGAAATGGCCCATCTAAAAGGTCATGGTATGACAGTAGCGTGTGTCAACTATACGTAAAAGACACGTTTTGTACCGGAGACTGTTATTTGTTTGACCTATTTGTCCGGAGCTTCTTCTGTTGGTGGCGACCCTGCTTTGGTATGTTTGCTATCTGTTAACGTTTTGCCGACCTTACCTCTCGCCTTAAACTACACTGTAGATGAAGATGTTTGATAGGCAATGTTTCCATTTATCTCGGTCTCTTTAAGCCTTCTGGCAGACCCCCCCCTGGAAAGAAAGGAGGGCCGCCTCCCAGGCCCTCGTCGGTGCCATCGGCGAAGCAGAGGACCACTGCGGGCAATGCTAAACCCAAACGCACTGCCCCTAAGAAGCCTTCTTTGCTGGAGAAGCACGGTGAGGATAAATCACTTCCATTTTCTGGATAATTGGTAGGTTTTTATGGCAAATAATACACAATTGTCATATTATGCAGAACATACAGAGAGAAAGATATTGTTGGGGAATAACGAAACCACTCAGATATAATACAGTTCAATGGGTTGCCATGGTGATGGTGTGTGCAGTTAATTTTGTAACTGTGTAGTTGTTTTAGGTCACTTTAGTCTTTGAAGAGGCCTGATGGTAGATTGTCCCTAACAAAAAAAAGGCTTTTGTTTTGAATAGCACCAGGAATCATTATTATTTGATACTTTTGAAAGTACACACAGCAACATACACACTGTCCTATTAAAAAACATTCTTATGAGGCTGAACTAAACTGTTAATTGTGTGTAATTGTGGCTAATTATAATGAAATTATAAATCGATAAAATATTAATATGAGTGTGGTTAAGGATTGTGTAAATATTTTGAAATTTCTAAGAGATGGAATGCTTACAAATTTTCAATGTCAACCCAAAAAGCTGCTGTAGTGATGAATAATAGAATTATTATATGTCTGCTATTGTTTACTAATAAAAGGAAACATTGTATGTTACTAAAACAGTCTGGCAGGGTTGTTGCCAGCAATTTTTGTCAAAGACAGTGTAATGCAAACTGCAATATATAATACATGTACAAAACCTTTAAATATCTCTCAATATTTATTCTTGTATATAAATTTTTGAAGTAGATTGTTAAAATAGTGGTTTGTATGGTAAGGTTTTACTGCATTATTAAAAAGTAAAACTCTAATTGCATCTTAACAAGAAACTATGAGATGTTTAATTTGCTGAAAACTTCCACTAGCAGTGAAGACACAGATAAATCCCCCCCCCAAGCAAATGTTATTCATTGTCCCTTTCTCTCTTCTAGGTCTTTCCTCGATAGAAATCACCCCAATGGCTCCCACCACTGGTTCGGATGTTGATCTACCACCGAGACCCGGGCCAGGCCACCCCTTGTACAAGTACATTGTAAGTATTTGCAAAAGAAAAACAAAACCAAAACCTGCTTTAATTTGGAAGTGCAAGATGTAATGGCAACTATTTGATAACCAGCCTATCCAAGTATGTATATGCATACTGGTCAACAAAGTGGTTAACTTCATTGGCCAGTTTGCACGTGCGTGCAGGTGTATAGTTTGCTACGTAATCACTTTGTATATATGTTTATTCATATATGTTAATAATGTGTTGATTCATACTTGTCCAATCACTTGCAAGGTCGGACTGATTGTAAATATTTATAAGCAAGGCCCACAGCCATAAACGGAGAGCTTGTAACCAGTGCACTCTACCTGCAAGAACAAATAGCTACATTGGCCAGATGTGTCGTGCATCTGGTGTAATCGAATTTGTTCTAATGGTATTGTCTAGGGGCCATTGGCTTCCAACGAAGAAACGTTCTTTGAAAGCCAATGAATATCCTTTGAAAGTTATTGAATGGAGCAACTGAACCAAATTATTTTGTAGTGATAAAAAGGTATCTTTTTTTCCAACCATATTATATCATGGCTGGCTTGGCTCACAGAATCACTTATCTTATGGCAAGGAATATTGCTTTATGTTGGTTACTTTTGAGAGAAATTCTGATATACCTTTCACAAAATTTGTCAAGTCAAGTGAATCCCAAATGGTTGTAAATATTTGGAAATATCTAAGATAGGATCGAATGCTTAAAATTCTAGTACAACCCACAAAGGTACTTAATGATGAATAATTGAAGTATTGTTTATCTGCATATTAAGCCTTATTTTATCAAAACTGTCTAACCAGGATGATGTACATCTCTAATGTAATATACATATATGTACAAATCTGTGCCATCTATATTAACGCCCTCTATATCACCAAAAGGAGTTCCTTCTATGCTATGACTAAGCAATGTGAATGTAATTGATTGTAACAATTTCTTCGATGTGTCTGACTGGAGGCAATTCACTGGGTGTGAAAAATTTGCATATGTTATTGAAACAGCTGCATGCTGTATAGCCAGGTTGCAAGATTCAGTATGTAGGCCTACAGCAATTGTGCAATATCGATGTCATCGCATGTGTGCATTACGCAGGTTCAAGGTACAAGGGTCTACACATTATTACTTAGCAAAGAAAATGCTTACTCCATGCACGGTGTGGAATCGCGCCCTAAATGTGGCTGAAAGAAGAAGGAAAGGGGGTTTATACATTTCTCATGTGCTAGCATAAGTGGCTTTGATGTACTGTCACCGTGCTTAAGTAACTAGGCTAGGCCTTTTAATAAGTTAGGAATTGGGTATCAACTCCCTGGTTAGTATTGGTATAGAAACATATAAATCGGGTATATCCTGTGTAGTTGGAATGGTAATCGACGGTGCAGGAACATTTTCAAAAGACATTTATCAGTGTTTCTGGTGCTAAACATTTATTTTGAGATGGCAAGGCGACTACTATGCTGCACATGTTCCAGCCTATTAAGTGTGTAAGGTTTGTTTTATCAAGCCTACCACTAGGCTTGTACACAGCGATGTAACACTGCACTTTTCCAGGGAGAGGGTCGGTTTGTAACTTTTGAATTTTCCAAAGGACATTGCAAAGAGAGATGGCCATATTGGCTTCCTTCCAGTGATACTGTGAAACCCCCAAACATGGAACCGACGGGCTTCCTTTCTCTTTGTCCGACTGTGACAGTCGGATAGCTTTTAGTTTTGAATTCACTAAGTAAAGAAACCGACGTAATTAACTTTATTAATATTAACTTTCGTGTTAGTAAAGCAAATCCATTCCCAGGTGCCTAATAATAGTATAATACACTAACATATTTTCTTTTGTTTCAAATTAATTATTTACGAGATTTAAAGATTGGATTTGGTATTATTTCTTTCATATTTTTCAGGTATCTCAACCACATGCTATAGCTCAGTATGACTTTGAAGGACAGGACACAACTGATCTTTCTTTTAAGGTTAGTATTTTAGGTTCCGTTGCGAAGAATCTCCTAATCTTGGAGATACCGCTACTATACAACATCAATGAAAGTAATGCTACTGATATACTCGAACCCAGTATCTGGGAGATACCGCTACTATTCAACATCAATGAAAGTAACGCTACTGATATACTCGTACCCAGTATCTGGGAGATACCGCCACTACACAACATCAATGAAAGTAACGCTACTGATATACTCGTACCCAGTATCTGGGAGATACCGCTACTATACAACATCAATAAAAGTAATGCTACTGATATACTCGTACCCAGTATCTGGGAGATACCGCTACTATACAACATCAATAAAAGTAATGCTACTGATATACTCGTACCCAGTATCTGGGAGATACCGCTACTATACAACATCAATGAAAGTAATGCTACTAATATACTCGTACCCAGTATCTGGGAGATACCGTCACTTTAAAACATCAATAAAAGTAATGCTACTGATATACTCGTACCCAGTATCTGGGAGATACCGCCACTATACGACATCAATGAAAATAATGCTACTGATATACTCGTACCCAGTATCTGGGAGATACCGCTACTATACAACATCAATAAAAGTAATGCTACTGATATACTCGTACCCAGTATCTGGGAGATACCGCCACTACACAACATCAATGAAAGTAACACTACTGATATACTCGTACCCAGTATCTGGGAGATACCGCCACTACACAACATCAATGAAAGTAACGCTACTGATATACTCGTACCCAGTATCTGGGAGATACCGTCACTTTAAAACATCAATGAAAGTAACGCTACTGCACGTATATATTAGAATTCACCATCAAGATTAAAGCAACACATGAAAAGTAATGTGACTGCATGTACGTTAGAAGTCACCGAATAGATTAAAGCATCACAGCTAGGCGACGGTTCCATATTTCAGCCCTGTTTTGTGCAGTCATAAAACTGTGCGTTAGGATAAAACAAAGGGCAACATTCGCAAACTTTAGAAGATTAGAAGACCAGAATGAGCATCCGCAAATTGGCCAACCTTGTACAAGACAGCAGAATCTCTAGCATAATTTAGGGCTCGATCTGCTCCACTAGAGACAATTTCAGTACGAGAATCATTCGTAGGATCGCGGATTGATTGGAAATACCAATAGTGGGAGAAATGTAACGTTCAGTCATATATCGCATCTCTGCTCCATTTAGGCCGATGATCTGATCATTTTGAAGACGAAGATCGATACAGATTGGTACATCGGCCGATGCGGCAACAGAGAAGGGATGTTCCCCGCCCAATTTGTCAACGTGGTTAGAGACATGACTACAGAGAAGATGGTAAGATGAATTTATGGTAGTTTTTGGAGAATGTCGAGCTACATACATTTTAGGCCAAAAAATGGAGAGGTGTCTGACCACTTGCCACATGTGGAACAATCTTACATCTGCATAGCCTGACCCTGTATGTATCATTTTGAATGGAGACGGCCATTGTATCAGACCAAAATTTTGCCTATGAATCACGATTAACTTGCAGGGGACTGTGTCGGCCATTTCGCACGGCATAATTATTGCATGGTTTAAACTTTGTGCATACCAAGCTAAAGTGATGAAATTGAATGTGATGTACATACTGAGTGATACATGGTATTTAGTAAATGTTCCCAAAAGTCCCAATATGTCTGTACTACATTGACAGCTCGTTGTTTATTTCTACCACTTTCCCAATTTTACATTTGAACAAGAAGTCACAGAACAAAACATAATTAACATGATAAAGAAGTACAGCAAAGCTTTTTGAATCATATGGCACTTAGTCCAATTCATGGCTGCTATACACTTATGTTCCCCTGTTAATATTAGAGAGAAAGATTGTTAAATATTAAGCTTATTGCCTTACTGATTCTAACGATCCACAAAAGTGTTGTTCATTACGGCTGAACAGTGCAATGCGTTATTCCCCTGTATGTCTTTATGTGCCACGCTAACTTTTCAAGTTTATGTGGTGATCCCTCTGTAATTGATGTGCTGAATTCAAATGCAATTTTACTTTTCTTATCAAAATGCACATTGATTCCTGCTGTCAACCATTACAGAATTCTTGTAATTTCTCACCCTCACAGGGAAGTGTATCTTCTGGTAGCTCCAGCAGTACATCGTAAGTAAAATGTCTGTCTGTCTTGTATTTACAGTACTACAGTACCGTCTGCAATGAATGTTGGATAAAAGTGTTACTGTTTTTATTCATGAACATGAGAATTGTAAAGAAACTTTTGAATTGACCTGTTTAATATGCTCACACAAATTGCTAACTTTTGTAAAATATAGCTTCCAAGATTAATAATATACCCAGATGAGAAAACATGCATGGTAAGTGAAACGTTTGTCCACCCTTAATTGTTCTTGTTTGCTCTTAAATCATGGAAAAAGAACCAGTTCTTCTTGACTAAAAGTCTGTTTAATGGCATTTTCTTGTTTTCATGAAAATTTTGAGGTCGTGGGGTCAGACAAGCATTGTCCTTTGACAAACTGATTGTGTCTGTAAATTTCCTTGGCTGAAGCTAAATATGTACCCCTTACTGTGATCATCACTCAATGTCAAATTGAGGCTCAGGATTACTGTTTTGAATACCTGATTAAAATGAGTGTCATGGTTATTTTTGCTGAAAAAGTTAACCAGGAAGTCTGCACTAGTGATAGTCACGTTTTTGTACTTTTTTCATTTTTCGACACCTCGGAGCAAAAGTTACCGCGATGACTATCCACTCGTGTGATTAGATAATATCATGATTTACCTAGTGACTGTTGTATGGTAATCTTGGTAAACCTTACCTGTTGCAATGGGCCCTCTCCTTTTCAGCGGTCCAAGATGCGTAGCTAAATTTGAGTACCAGAGCGACAACTGGGAAGATCTCTCGTTTCCTGAGGGCGCCGCGATCAAACTGGTCGAGAGGGTCGACAAGGATTGGCTGAGAGGAGAGTACAACAGCCAAACTGGCATCTTCCCCCAGGGATACGTGGACGTCATCGAGGACATTGCCGTCAGGAGCGCTGCCAATTCTCCCGCTCTGTCCTTGGTCTCTTCAGGTGATAAATATGGAAAACGTTCTATCTTAGTCAAGGATAGATAATAGTCACAGGCAGACAATAGTTACACAGAAAGATCCTAATTGTGTCGTCTTGCTCTGCTCTTATTATGACGTCACAACCTGAGACAATGACGTAAGAATTGCCCGTTGTTTATGTGTTGGAAAAGTGCTGATCATGGTGGGGGTGCATTTATCAGATTGTGTTATACCCAAACTTTGGTTAAACACCAGCAAAGTTCAAGGTATTGTCTTAATTAATCAGCCAGCACAAAGTTTCTGAGGTCACGACGGCATCAGAAATGTCATAGCTTTTTTTGTTGCAAAAAGCATCTTTGGTATCGAGATAATCTTCTTGAATTGACCATAATTCCAAATTGAAAGCAACCAAAGTTTTGAACTAACACTTCAATGAATTGTATTCTTGGCAGAAAAGTGGGATTCAACGTTGATTCTTTATTTAAGAATGATTGTGAATTCATTTGGAGTCTGAATCTGAACTCATATATGGATACTCATATATGCATGATTTTGTTTTTTCCCTCAATATTTTTGGACTGACTAAACTGCTTAAATCTCATGTATGACAGAATCTGAACTTACATATGGAGTCTGGATCTGACCTCAAATATGAATTTTCATTTTAATTCAGTGTCGTGAATTGAAAGGAAGATAAGCATGATTTTGTTTCTTCACTCAATAATTTTTTTGACTGACTAAACTTCTTAAATATCATGTATGATAGTATCTGAACTATAGAGTCCGTATCTGACCTCAAATAGGAGTTTTCATGTTAATTCATTGTCATGAAATGAAAAGAAGATCTGCATGTTTTTGTTTCTTCACTCCATAATTTGTTTTGACTGACTAAGTGCTTAAATCTCATGTAGCCTGCAGCGTTGTTTTTTTCATTGTTTTTATTACCGATCCACCTCTTGTGTTTTTGCTCTCCCAGATAATCTGGTCACTGCAATTTATGACTTTGATGCCGAAGAGCAAAACGAACTATCATTTAAGGTAAGAGATTGTCCTGTGTTATTTTCTGAGCAAGTTTTTTATCCTTATCGTTAACATCGGAAAATTGTCTCGCCACAAGGGGTTTTTTATACTTAGGAAAAGTTCCAATCCAGTATATAAACTCTCCTATGATTGACAATATTATCAGTTCCATGTCTGATTTTATCAAGTCTGATATTTTATTTCATCCTGGAAATGTTTTTATCTCTTGATCTAGTAGGAGGATTCCTTGTTCTGTCAACGCACAACCTTCTTTGAGTAAGATCGACATGTCGCTTGACTTACTTTTCCTGACGTTTCCTACAAAAAGTATACCTTACCTCTAAGTTTGCATAGAGCAGTCTGTTTTACTAAATTTTTCCAGGAGGGCGACCGAATCAACGTTGTCAGCAAGTTCAGCAAGGACTGGTTCATTGGTACATTGAATGGCAGGAAAGGAAGGTTTCCAGCCAACTTTGTGGATAGCGTTCCAGCTAACTTATCACAAGGCTCTGAATCAGGGATTAAGGTTAGTTTGAAGGAGAAGGGTTGATTGAGAGTGTGTTGGGTGGTGGTGTGGGTGGGAGAATGAAAACAAGTTGTACGAACTTGCGGTGAGAGAGGGGGGGGGAACTTTAAGGATACAAGAGTTGGTTAGAAATTTGAATGCGGTGTTCTGATTCTATAGATGGAGCCTGCAACTTTTTTTGTTGTTAACTGCTTAGCGTTCTAGTTCCAGGGTTAACAGGGTGTTTGAGTGACTCGAGATCCTACAGAACATACGCCTAGGACATACGCCTGGAAAGTCATCTTGGCAGTGACATCAAACACTTGGCCGAAACAAAACTGTCCTTGCTTTAAACATCTCTGTAAGTATAGTAGACTAGTTTTTAAGGTTTCCACTTGATGTACACATGTATTGTGTTGTCGTTGTTGTTGTACAGAGCGTCGAGCCACATGCCTTCGTGCAGCACAACTTTGTGGCGGAGGGAGAAGGGGAGCTCTCCCTGAGAGCTGGGGAGACGGTGGTGCTGCTGGAGAGGGTCGGGGACGACTGGCTGAGCGGCCGGTACGAGGGCAGGCAGGGCATGTTCCCCAAGTCTTTCGTCGAGGTCATCGTGGACCTGCCGCCCCCGAAGAGGGCGGCCTCCGCGAGGGGGACGGGCCTCGGCAAGGCGAGGTACCAGTTTGAGGGAGAGGCTGACGGCGACCTGTCATTCAGGGTGAGAGGCAAATCATTTTTAATCCCATTGAGTTTCATTGATCTGTACGTTTAAAACTTTAATTGATTAATATATATTTTATGAGTCATCGATTCATTTATCTCTACGTTTAAGAAATTGGAATGCCTGCTTTTGTTTTAAAAGTGAAGGGTTGATTCGCTGTTGTTCAGTCAGCCCTGTGTGGTGGATACATATTGTAAACTGCTCCTTCAATTGTGACACCTTGGCCTTGCAAGTAACGTTCTACAATTTAGAGAAAGAATATTGTTTTTTTATTACAAAATTTGCCAAATTTCCAATCTACTAAGAGAATACTTAATCTGTGCGTCAAAAGCAAGCAATGCACATAGAATTAACTACACCATGTGAGGATAAGAGCGCCATCATCACTTTTAATCTTGTCATTGGGAAATTACATTTGTGCCTCCTTGTGGTATACAGTTACTAAAAGTTCCCTTGAAGTATAATCGAATCATTCAGGCTGCAAATAAAATCCAAAGAAATTATCAGTTTGATGGTACCACACATAAATGACTTTTTTTTTTTACCTAATGAGGTGCCACGCATAACTTGGGGTGCTACACTAAACTGGTATGGCTACATTTTGCAATTCATCATATCCCGTAATTTACCTGGAGATCATAAACTGCTGAGAATCATTCCTAATTTTCCGAAAAACCCGGGGAGTTAACTGAAGAACGTAGACAATTGTCACTGCGTGGTATTTTGTTGTGATGGTTTTCTAAAATATCATAATTGTGGTGATTATAATATACCCTGGAAATTTTAGGAGACTGATTTTGGATACAGACTTCGTTTTTATCTTGCAAATAATAATTAATATCTTTATTTTTTATGGGGGTTAATACTTGAAAACATTTTATCATATTAACAATAAACCTTTAGTAGTGACCGTTGTATGATATTTGAAACCTTTTGCAAAAAATGTCCCCCCCCAAGAATGGGAGTGAAATTAAAAAAATGCAGACCTTCATCAACCTCTATTTTTTTTTAGTTATTTGTTTTAGTTTATTGTTATTTTTGAGAGTCAAGGTTGCATTTCTAATGTTCTTTTTTTTCTTGATGTTGGGTTCTGTTTTCTATTTCTTAGTATCCGTGGGAGTACTGAGGTTAGTCTCGCTATGTGTGGTTAGTAGTAGCAGTCCCCTCCCACACCCTCCCATATATATTTGTCATAGGTCTACCCCCACACCCTGTTTTTGTTTGAGTGAGATTACATAGGTGACAATGTAGTTATACTTATCATATCTACGTAGTTACATTGTTGTGGTAGTTCATTGATTTGGATATCTATATGTAGAGCAGGGTTTGGCAAGCTTTCTCTTTCGCGCCGAATTCCACCCGGTGGCAGTCCAGTGGCAGTAGTTGGGGGAGGTTTCCAGGACTTTGATAAAAGGGGGGTGGGGTTGGCACCAACCAATAATGAATCTTCCTTTTCCCAGAAATGGGCTGGATAAATTGCAGCAAAATAGAGAAATAATGCGATTGTTTGAAACTATGAAAATTATATTAGGGTAATCTACCAGAAAGGCATGTGTCCGCTTCCTCCCCCCCCCCACATGCAAATTATTTGATCTGTGCCTGTAAGTGGTTGCTCTTACTTGGCAAATATTTAAGCAATTTTGCTGATTTTATGGAACAAGCATGAAAGATAGCCGTTCAACTGGAATCGAGGCTTGCTGAATCCTGCTGTAGATGTTGTTCGTTGTAGTTGTTTTTGTTATAGATGTTTGCCAATTTCTATTACTCATTTTGTTTTTAACAATATATT
>JAODAG010122160.1:0-15230 GCA_027574785.1 Orphnurgus asper
ATATATATATATATATATATATAGTCTATATATATAAGCCTATGCCCCCAGCCTATGCAAATACAGTGTTCATATCAATCATGTTTGAGGTGATGAGCTATCATGAAGTATATATAGTCGAATTGCATGGTCTTTGATACACAAGCCAACGTTTGTAAAAGATACCTCCGATTGAGATCTACCTTCAGGCTCATATTATTTATCAAATTTCGTAATTTTTCATTCAGCGACACAAGAGTTTGTCGCTAAGTTGTCTTTATTGCCCATACTTCATTTCATCATTCTTTATTCTTACAATTACTTGTCATTCATTTTGAAACAGTTTGTAGTCATCGAAATTAATTTGGAATAGCTTATAGTTTGCTCAGGAAAAATCTGTTCTTCCCTAACGTTTGAAAATAATTGTGATTGTACAAAAGTGCAATAAAAGTGGAACGTATTAATAGTAAAGGCTGTGTAACTTGCATTCCCTGTCCTGGTTGTAAATTGTTTCCATGAACTAGAAAAATTTCAGCCAATAGATGTAAACAGTCACCGGTACATTATACGTCTTGCTGTATTGGTAGTGTTTGCAGCGAATGGTTTTGTTCAGATAAGATAACACAATTTCGTTTCAAACATACAGCCATCGATGTGATTGGTTTATTAATTAAAGCCAGTCATATCGCTATAAAGATCATTTGAACTTACTGCAGTATGCGTGGTGGTACAGCACTGTGAATTGCCGCTATGATGCCTCCAGTAGTAATAGTTATGAGGAGCGTGTATGTTATGATAATACATATTATTAGAGTTTAGAAGTTGTGTATGTTGAAGCAATAACGTGAGAACTTGTCACTAATGCCTCCATTTAAAAAAATTTGAATTTATTAGAAACTGCAATCTTCTGATACTGTTACTACATTTCGCGCGATATCGTCCACGAAATTCAGCGGGTATAGAGGGCGGGATAATATACAGTGGCCAATGGGAACGGCAGACTCACGCTTGAGTGACAGGGAGAGGATGGAGAATTAGGAGTGGTCAAAACAAAACTAGGTGGAGCATAATGTGTGCTCAGGATGGAGCTAAAACAAATAAAAACATATATAGGTGTTTACCACTGATAAATATGAATATTTAGTGTGCTGAGGATGGAGCGAGCGCTGTAACCCCTGATATGATCTCGACAACACACAATTATAGCAAAAATTGTACCTTCTACGGTGTCTATATCATGCCATTTGCACACTGCCGGATCAAATTGCGCCAAAGTTCAATACTGAAGAACTCCAAATACAACGTTTTTAAACCATTGGTCAAGAACAATTGATGGGGACAGTATATCATGTCCCCACCACTAAAAAAGTTCAAGTGAGGACGCGTCCCGCTGTCCCCACCATTGATAATTTGTCACTGATATGTGTACCCCAGTGCATAGTTTAAGAGGAGTGTGTATGTTATAGTATGTGGATCAATAATGTGAGAATTGTCACTGATACCTCAGAGTGTGTATGTTACAGTAATACTTGGATCAATAACGTGAGAATTGTCACTGATACCTCCAGTTAATTATAGTTTTAGGCAGGGGGTTGTTATTTAGAAGGAGATACAACAATATCGACCGGCTATAATCCCGCCAATAGCCCCATAACGTCCAGATCACTTCCTCTTCTTCCTCAAGTGTTTCTTTTCACATATAACATAACAACTGAACAATAACTTCAACTTAACAATGGTTTGATGCCTAACTGTGCACCGACAGATGTTACGACCACATTCGACATTTAATAAAAAAACGACTGGCCTACATTCTTTAATTTAATTAAACATAATTAACATTTCGTCGAAAATGTTATGTTTGAATAAGCAGAAAACGACAGGCAAATAAGGTGTATTGTAGAATCTGGTCTTCTGACAGACGACGAGAGGCGTTGTGCCTGATTGTAATCAGCTTCATGCACAATTGCAGTCAGTGTAGGTGTCGTCTAAACCAAATCGCCTTACACTGAAAAAGAAGGACTCGTGCGTGGTCCGTACTTCTCCAGCCATAGACATAATTGTGAAGAGAAATGTGATGGATGATTAAACCTACTCTCAACAATATAATTGTCATTAATAATCACAGTACCCAGGGATCTTGGATGCTGTCCTCATGACGTCAAGATTCCACTAGCTATTTGTAAAGCCATTTACCTTCTACAGAGGAAATGTTATGACCGATGCTAGGTACCGGGCCCAATGAAACCACTTGGTCAGCGGTGGCCGTATATGGTAAGTGAATCAGCAGTCGGTATTATGGTACGCAGATCACTGCTGTGGCAGTATATGGTACGTAGATCAACCATGGTCGTGTATGGTAAGTGGATCAGCTGTCATATGGAACGCAGATCAGCTGTGGCTGTATATGGTAAGTAGATCAGCTATGGCAGTATATGGTACGTACATCAACCATGCCCGTGTATGGTAAGTGGATCAGCTGTCAGTATATGGTACGTAGATCACATGTGGCCGTATATGGTACGTAGATCGTGTATAGTAAGTGGATCAGCTGTCAGTATACAGTGGTACGTAGGTCACCTGTGGCCGCATATGATATGTGGATCAGCTGTGGCGATGAGTGTACCACGAGCTTCATTGATGTATAGATTAAAGGCTGATTTCATGAAAATCGGCAAATATTGTGGTAGGCCCTATATACCGTACTCGTCAATGGCAATCTGCATTGAGCACAATTCGTCTCAAGGCGTCTGTTTAATAACGAAGCATAACTTGGCCAGAGTTGTGGTTGGGAGGGTAGTTGGAAGGGTGGAGTGATGTGAATGGATTCCCTCTTCAGTTCGTTCTTACGGCTATACTGCTTGTCGCCGACCTTAAGAATGGTTGTTTCATACTGACCACACGAATTCTCTTTTTTCATCCTTAGAATAAGGTGAGCCGTGTGTGTATATATCATAGACCGAAATCAGTTGTATCTAATCAGATTTCAGTACAGGATGTGAGCAAGCCTCGTTCGGAAGTAGAACAAGATTTACATCTGTGATTGAATCGAACACATAATCTTCGTATAATCTGATTCAGTTGTTCTGTGTCATCTACAAGAAATAAGAACCGATTTGTTAGTATTTTATTTAAATAATCCATTCTTCAGGTGCTTCTTGTAGTTAGAACTTAGTAGGTTTAGTTGAAGGTATCATAATGTGAAACATAATGTGACCAAAATCTCATCTTATCGGATACTAAACCGAGGAGTATCTACTTCCGATTCCCTCCAGAGTATTATCTGCTCCAGTGACATTAATGTATATCAATTAATACGATGTAGGCTAATGCGATTATTCATAGTGCACGGTAAACAATCCATACGACAGTGAGAGTTATCAAATGTTCGGTATGTTACGACGCTCTTTATAACTTTAGTCTTGCAGGATTTATGTTGAGAGGAACATATTTTGTTGTAAAAGGAGGGAATATGAAGAATATTTTATTGTATTTTCTTATAACGTAGTACTTATATTGACGCCAAAGCTTCGTTGAATATGTAAAAAAAAAAAATTATGTAGCCTAAATCTGAATACTTTTTGAAGAAAATAATACTGCGGATGCGTATGTGCCTCGGCTCTAACAACTATTTACATGTTATACAATCATGTGCAATGTAACAAGACCATAGATACTACACATGATCTTAGCCAAAAGGCCGATAAGTTATGTAAATGTGAATACACTACTAAGAAAAGTCACCCAAGAAAGACCCGGCATGAGGGGCACGAAATATTGCAGCGGCTGCGTATTATGCTTCGGCAACAACAAACTGATCCACAATTCCCAGCTACGATCCTACTTTGATTGGACTGTATTAATGGCCTGGAGATTAGTGGGCGAGTGCAGTGCCACGCTATGTGTAGCTCATATATCTCTACCGTATGACAGCCACGCATATTAACCAAATAATACAGCTGGCTGTCCTGAAACACAGGTACATTTTCTGTCACGTTACCGGTATACATGACAGCATTATAATTATTTACATCTTATACAATTATGTACACAGTAGAATGTAGCAAGTCCATGGATACTACACATGGATCTTAGCCAAAAGGCCTAGAAGTTAATGTAAAATAATGTGAATACACTATTAAGAAAATCCACCCAAGAAAGAACCTTCGTTCCAAAAACAACGGCGGCGAAGAATATGCCGCGTCACCATCGCACAAAACCGATTCACTTCCCATCTCCAAAATCGGTCGGCCTGTATAAATGTATCGAGATCATTGGGCGAAGGTCGGTAGTGCCACGTAATGTGACTTAAGCCGTTACCCTGAATGAAATAATGTGACAGTCAGTACAGCGAATCGGTCATGAATGTCGTTCTTACTTTATCTAAAATGTATGATTAAGAAATAAAACCATTGAAAATAGATTAAATGGAAGATGCTCATCTACTGTATTTTCACATTAGGGATTGTACATACTGTACCGAACAAATTTCTAGATTTGTTTATATATGAAGCTCTGTATGAGGGGTGTGCGAGTGGTTTTTAAGTAAACCCTCCCAAGAAAGAACCTGGTATCTAAACCAAGCAAACGGCAGCGTTTGCCACGGCTTCAAAAGCCAAGTGACCCACTTCTCAGCCCTCCAATCCTATATTTCGATTGGACTGCTAAGGCTAAAGATCGTTGGGCGGGTATATGTCACATAAAGTGTAGCGCATGGCTCTGTTGGAGGACATAGTCCCAGGCATTAACCAATGCGGGCCGTCCTTAAACACAACATATGATACGCATGATCTTAGCCAAAAGGCCGAGGAAACGAAGGGGTAGGTGAATGTGTACCACTGTCCTCTCACACGCCTTGTTCTTCCAGGCTATTCAAACCATCAGATATATAGATAGATATGTGCTTATAAGTCGCGGCGTGCTGGCCATAATCTAGTTTCCTCCATTAGGCTACCTATATCCTATGGTGGGAAATGGAACATTACGAAATGATCCTGCTTGACTAGAACGTGATAGCTATCTTACACTATACTTCACAAAACATGTCGTTACCGGTGAGGAAACAATTACTAACCAAGTAGGTGAGTATATATATAATACATACCAGGAATTGTACATAGGAGTAGTAACGTCATATCCTGTTAACACCAATCAATGAGCCATATCCAAACCAATAGAGCTTATTCAGGAAGTTCAGCGTTTCCAATTTGTTTATGTTTTAGTCATAACCAAAATAAGAATGAATAGTTAGAGTCGGTGGAATCGCCACAAGTATCGAGTTTGGAAGAAAAACAGTTTATTCATTCAACTGGATTCAAATTCATTTACGATGCAAAAAGCTAGCAAATTTATTTCCTTGGTCTTGTTGGCTGTATTGCTCAGTGCAGCGACTGCACAACATTTAGGCGGTAAGTAAGTAATGTTCTTTATGAAGATAAAATGAGTGATTAAGTTATAAGGACGTATTGTGTGTAAGTATTATTAAATGTTCCTTACGAAGGTAACATGAGTCATCAAGTTATATGGACGTATATTTTGTGTTTGAAAAGGGATTAGAATATAGAGAACATGTTCGTAAAGTATATTCTGTAGGGTGCCATGGTATACTTGGTTGAGAACCATCGCTTCTCCGCCATATTATGATCATACGAAGTATCTGTCGTGTTTGGGGCCGAAGTCCGCGAATGTCATTATATGTTACCCATCTCCTATGTCACAATAACTTCATATATACTTCAATGACATTATACTTCAGTTCCGTATAACTTATCAGTTTGGTATAACTTAGTAGTTAGATATAACAGTTATGTATAGAGCTTATCAGATAGTTTACGACCGCAGCATACATTTGTCGAGCACGTCTTTCATTTGCAATCTGCAACGTGAGAGAGTTTGGTTCAAAGTTGGAATAATCCCTTCAGAAAGTATTCAATAATGTGTTCTCGACGTTATTCATTTGGTGTAGGCCTATGTGCTGGTGTATAGGGGTGTTTGCGTGTGTGTGATTGAGGTGCCGGTTGGGGGAGGAAGCCGTTAATAAATGTTTTTCACTTTTCAGTATATTATTGTTTAATTTTGTTTTACAGATGTGCGTTTACTGGACGGATCTGCTCCCCACGAAGGGCGGATGGAGCTGTATCTAGGAGGTAGGGGATGGTACACCACCTGCGATAAACATTGGAATATTCTTGATGCGATCGTCATCTGTCGTCAGCTGGGATTTCCTGGGGCAGCATTTGCTACTCTCGGAACGGAATTCGGCCGGTCCACGGAAAAGCACCAACTGGCAAGGGCATGGAACTGTACAGGCGGTAGGTTGAATTGTTTTTGTAAGATATAAGAATGAAATCAGAAGATGCATTTGGATGCAAACGAAAGCAACCTTCGCCATGATCAAACTTGATTAATTCACTCGATATTTGATTGTTAAAATGCACTTGCACTTCTTGGGATAAAACAGTGGTACCTTTGTGTTTGTATTACTCGAAATGGGATATATTCTATCATTGACTAAATAAGAAGTTTCCCCGCCGAACTCGCGAGAATAATATTGCATTCTAAACCCCAACGTTTTCCACATTAAACTTTCTCACGACAACCATCATAGCTACTTGAAATAAACTTATGTTTCATGTTTTATCGACAAATCACGCGGTTGTGGTTAAAGGAGCATACTGCGTTCAAAACTAAGGACGAAACTTAATATTTAATTTAGATAAATATGTCAAACGAAGAACGGTGTTTCGTTTCTCTTGAATATTGTCTGTCTATTAACAAAGGTTTAATGTTGTGTTAACTAGAAATGTAAATTTGTTCTAAATAGCCTATGTTTATAATTTAAAATTCAAGCACAGCAGTATTGTTAAACCTTAAAGTTTGATTGAGCATAACCGTCATATTTAATGTTATACATAAGCCATACATATTTAATATTTGTTGTAACTTAATATATTCTTTATTTATCAAGATATTGTCCTTAAACATAAAGGATTTATCAATAGAAACTGACAGCTTGAATACAAGCCTAACATATAAAAACTATTAGCAGTATCTTTCAGCAAAGTTGTTCCAAACAGGTACAGCAAAAGGCGTTATAAAACAATAAGTTTATGTTAAAAACTTACTGAATCTGAGTCATCACTTAGTTTACATTAAAGGAGCAGTACAGCCTTAAATCAGTCTTCAATTACTAGGAAACATCTACGATGAAACCAATATATAAAGTTCCCGTTTTTGCCAGATAAATAACATATCGCAAGAGACATTTTGATTATAACTCTCAATTTTAAGAAGATGTCCTATCATGAAACGAGAGCTACAGCTCCAGCTGTTTTTTTTTAGATTTGCAATTCTAAGATCGCGACATGAGGTGAACGCGACTGTTTCTTTTCCTTATATTTACAGATGAACGAAAGATTGGACAATGTCACTACGAGCCGACGTACTCTTGTAATGACATGGTAGGGGTCATCTGCCAAGGTACGGGAATCATCATGGGGGAAATGTATACCGGAATATGGAACCAGTTAAAAGAGAGATACGTTTCCGAAATTTTGAACTGTCAACCGCCAACAATCCACAGTCAGTATGACATTGCGTTTAGTTGAGATATGTGGTGTGTATTGTATATGTGGTGTTGATGTCGGCCTAGCACTGGATATGATGGTGGCGATGTCCACCAACAGAGCTATGAGCTACGAATTATGTGGTACTACACTTAACTACTGCGATGGTTCCGTGGCATATGCGGCCGTCGTTTGGTTTAGAGCCACCGGGTTCAAGTTGTAGCTGTTTTCTTCATATAATTTCTCTTTGACATATCTGACCCATCTAACATATATATGACGTCATGTCTGCTTACAGATCCCTCCTACCTGGGCTGTTTTACAGACGAGCGAGGGATATTCGAATCCTTTCTCGCGGAGGACTACTTCGTGTCATCATCTCTGACAGTCGAAAGTTGCAAAAAGTTTTGTTCCGATAGCTCCCATCCTATTATCGGCTTGAAAGACGGGAGAGAGTGTTACTGCGGGGATACTCGTGACGTCATATCAGGTCACGCCAAGGTGTCGGACGCAATGTGCCAGGATCCGTGCTCTGGGAATGAGAGGCAGATTTGTGGAGGATGGAGGGCAAGTGACCACGATAGCATCTCCATATTCGATGGTAATTCCTTAATCGACCTAGTTTAGTACCCGGGGTACTGTGAGAGATGAGAGAGCAGGCCTGGCGGTTTGAGTGTCCGCTTATTAGCACAAATGTTGCCGGTACCATTTCCGTAGGCACGACTCACGGTCTTCATTTGGTGTTTATTGATTCGGTCCGGTTTTTCTCAGGTGGTTTTCACTGGTGGCAAAATAATTTCGTAACAGAACAGCTACAGTGCCGGTGGTGATCAACGGGGATGCTGTCGCTTCCTCTCGGTCTTTGAGAAAGTGGTACACCAGCGTTCGTCGGATGGTGGCCCTAAATGGCGGTCCCGCGGGCAGGGTGGGATGGGTGGTTACATACACGCCTCGTTACCTTTTGGACATTGGTTAAAAAGACAATCACATCACTGGCAGGGTTTCTTAATGAGATTATAAGAGGCTTTATTACCAAAACATTTCTTAATAGTTAAAAGTCATTTTGTTTCGTATTTGTTTTGTTCCATTCATTGTCCTCTACTATTTTCAAACGATTTCTTTTTGACATACCGTTTACATAACAGCAACATTGTTTTGTAACTGATCTTTTTTCTCGTGTTTTAACTGTGAATATTTCTACGATTTATGCGTCCTATTTACGGCTTTTGACAGTTAATTTCGGCGACTGTGAAGACCCTGGTGTCCCTGAAAACGGAGAACGTTTAAGCGACTGGTTTCACTTCGGCGAAGTTGTTAAATACTACTGCAATCCTGGTTACGAGCTGGTCGGGGCTGGTGTGATTCAGTGTATTCTCACCAAACACAGTAACGATGGCCACGTAGTCAACTGGAACGATTCCTCGCCATCTTGTGTGGGTAAGTGTGTGCACGCTTCCGTTTTTTTTTAAATTATACACCCGTGATTATGACGTTGTAGTTTTCTTTTATAAAATATTGCATGTAATAATTGCTACTTTCGATTCTAAGCTTCGCGTAGCCTATGTCGCCATTTTAATTCGAATCATTGGATATCTCGACGTTTCGTCATTTTAGTTCTACTGCGTTGCATACCGGTACTTCTTTATTTTAATTAAATAAGCATTGCATGTAATCGCCATTTATCCTATTCATATTTCAATGATTTCATACTGTGTTGATAAACCTTTTCTCGATGTTTTAAAATGTAAGCGCACATGCAATGCTGTGGGAGAATAACCTCTTATAAAATATTCTTAGACTTCCCGTACGAATAGTTATATCATTCAACTTGAGGGAGCTGCTCTATAAATTGTCTCAAATACATTTTAGCGAATAGTGGAAGACTAAAAGCCAACTAGGTATGAAAGTCTTCTTCTTCGATCTCTGTAAACTGATGAGGTTTCGATATCATTTTGCTTCCACCGAGCAGAGATACCACGGTCAACGACGGTTACAACACCATCGTTGTCGACAACACCCGAACAAACAACAGCGAAGACATCAACACCGGCAACCATAAAGACAACAACTCCGGTAACAATGACAACAACAAGGGTTACAACAATTATGACGCCACGGTCAACAACATTCAATGAATCACCAGATACAACACTCGATGTGGTAACCGTCGCAACACCACACGATCCGAAGTCTATCACAACACCTGACTCCATGTTGTCAGCAACGCTCGCCAATTCATCCGCTAAAAGTGGGAACACTGTGCCAATTCCTGCTACTACAGAAAGACTGGGACATTCCACTAATACGCCAACCTTTACCACACCTCGGTCAGCTAAAGAACCAGTGACGCCGTCACATTTTGTGACGGTTAAAAGCACGTCTCGCTCAGCCTTAACCTCACGGGATTCCTCGTCTTCATCAGACGGCCCTCCAAGCACCGCTGATGAAGTATCTGATGAACTCCATACTGAAAAAGATTTTACATATTACACTGGTACGTGTTATATTTTCTATTAGGAAGAAAACACATTTCCTTCCAACCGTCAGAGCAATCGCATGTTATTTCATTTTAACGAATTCTCGGCAAAGATCAGGTGTTAGTATCTCCAACAGAGCCACGGGCTACATATTACGTGGCACTACACTAGCCCGATGATCCCCACGTATGATACAGTCCGATCAAAACTTTGATCGGGGGTGGGAGGTTGGTCGGTTTGGCGCGATGGTTCCGTGACATGTACCGTAGTATAAGTCTATGCTGCATTTGTGTAGTCCAGGTTCTACTTGAGTGGGTTTTCTTTAGAAAAACCCAGTATCTGTTGGTATGTTCAAATGTTTTTTTTAAACAAAACGAAAGTTTTATTTATTAAGCATGTTCTGCCTTGTGTTAATAACAATGACAGAGTACTTCAGGAAATGTCGGCGTGGACCAGATATGTATTTATTTAGTCAATTTAAACAGTCTATTTTCTCTCTTATGGTCTGAAGCTATTCCTAACAGCCGTTATAATTATAACACTGTAGTATCAACAAGTGTGCAAAATTGTTAACTAGTTACACAGGAAGATGTGAATTTCTGACTTGAAATTAAACTGATTGGGTCAGACGCAAATATTGCTGTCACAAGCGATACCGTTCACATTGTATTGCCATAACGAGTGGGGAATAGGCAGTTACTGTATACGATTAATCATAACATCAATAACTTATGACAGTTATAGTACACAATACACTGATAATGAAATAATATTCTTATTTTGCTTTGCAGATATGTTTGGAAATCAAACTGAGACTGTACCCGAGGACAACCCAAATGTACCTAAGAATGGTGAGACTACAAACTACAAACTGAAACATTTCTTGCGACACTTTGAAAAAATATATATATATAACCGTGACGTAACTTAGTACACAGTCGTGTGCTTCATTGAAAGTATCCGCGAAGAAAGATTGTGGCTTCAGTTTTCAGAAAATTCTAATCTGATCTAAACTGAACTAATCTGATCTGATCTGATCTGTTCTGATTGGAGAGCCACAAGATTGCGTCACAAGTTTTGATCTGTTTAAACAGCACTGCACTCACTACGCTTAAAAATTAATAAAGACGATATGTCGTCACTTTTCGTGGCAGGTTTTCTCATGGTTCATCATTACACATGTGCCGTTATAATCCGGGCAGTAAAATTGAACAATTATAGAATAAGTTCCTTATTCTTTTGGTAGAAACTGTTATTTAACTCCTATTGTGTATTGCAATCGATGGTCTCATTATACGGTATTGCAAACCTTTTGCCCAACCTGAATATTTTTGGAGAACAAAAAACAACAACACCAATGACGGCTTTGTTGTGACGACGCAGAGGGGCCTTTTATGCAGCTTTATGAAGTTTGAAGTTGACATCAAACACGGAACTAGTTTAGTGACAATGCACTTTAGATTACCAAGTATAACGTCTTTTCACCCATTCTCTGAACATTGTTTTTGACGAACTATGACTGATGAATTGTTTGAATATGTTGAACATGGCGGACACAATTTCATGAACCAGTGACTAATTTCATTCATCACATGACAGTTGCATGCTGCGTTTTAAACCAATAAAGAGTACCGTTCTAGTTTGGCGTTTTTAACCATGCTATGCTACTAAAACATAACGCTAGGAAAGAATGAAACCATGTACTCTTTTCGTATCTTCGTATTTATTCTCAAACCAAATTGCAATGTTTGAACACGGTGGAACTATAATAAGCGGTACAGTCCATAACGCAACAACCACGGGAGGTTATAGGTGCCGAACATTGGCACTGTTAGGGAGGATTGTATGGATCAATTTGAAAGAACACCTTTTAGAGCTAGAATCATTATAGCAAAGAAATACAATAAAATAAAATATGTATGGGTTGTGTTGCTGAGAGAGACCTCCGCAAGCAATCACGGAGTAAACAATAAATCGTGTGGTCTCACGTTTTTCACAGCTTTAATTAAAGCAACGCAGACCTTACTGATATCTTCACTACAAAAGGTGTTTTGGCCAACAAACAGCGGTTGATCAGGGGCGACTGCCTTGAAACTAGAAAATATAACGATAAGAATAGACAACAAAATAGGTTCACCGGAGATACGGTCTTTGTGCGGATACAAAGGTTGAGGTCCGTTGTGTATACATTGGTATCTTTCAATTAAGGTATTTCGGAGAGTTCAGGTTTACAACAATATGAACAAACTGGTTTCCTTTACATTTCTTAATAATTGAAAATCTAATTTGATGGGTATGACATTCAATATTTCATAGAGGTTGATACTGCACTAGATGTATGGTATTCACGACAGCACCGGATGTTAGGGTGGTGGCATTCGGTCACGTTCCCCCAGTGAAGAAAAAAGGGGGAGGGTCCAAGCACCAGATGCCCTAGGATGGACCACTGAACCCCACAAAAAGGGCTTCGCGCTAACGCTTGCCTGGTTTGTTTCTTCTGCAAACCTTCACGAGAATACAAGAGAAGATATGACGTTGCCGCATTCTTAAATAAGCATGGCATTGATTCTTTTGGGGGAAGGGGAAGGGTGGTTTAAACGTAAATAACTACGTTAACTGAAACGTATCATCTTGTGTCGGTTTTTGTCTAATTTAGAAGCCATGGCTCTCGAAGCGGCGAGTCGGTGGCGGTTGTTTGTCCATTTTACAACTCATTGGCGAATCAAAGATTCTCCGAAGGCGGGGGAAAGGGTGGTATGCGTTGGGGGAGGGGTGGGTTGAGTTTACAATGTCGGCATGCATATGCAGTTTTTGCAAACTAGGGGAGCGGGTGGGCTCCGGGTCCCTGGATTCGACTCTACGGGTGAGTGGTTCTTTAATTTGTAACACTGACTATATTTTATCTGTTGATAGTAATTGTTACAGTAAGTGATATGATTGTTTCCCCCTTCGTTGCAGGACTGTTCGGATTGACGGAGGACCTGACAATCCTCGTATCTGTGGGTGCTATACTCATTGTCTCTTTACTGGCAGTGATGCTCATTACAATCACAAAGAAACTCCTCTGTCGAAAGAGAAGGTACAGTACATCAGTAAACGGTGACGGTGCACATTATGCAAATGTCAGCAATGGGTGGGGTGAGTGGGGAGAGGAGGATTTCTGAGGACGGTGATACAATTTAATTAGTCAAGTGAATGCAGCATACAGACCTCAGTCTCCAAGGAAGGGAAGATATAAATCAAAATAGATATCGTCTCAATTACAGACCATCTAACATTATTAATGAAATGTAATAGGCTGCTCTTACCCACATATCGCGAAGGGGGGGGGGGAGGTGGGATAGGGCCAACAAATGTTCATAAAAGTGTGACCACAAATGACCTGACTTGCCATGGAGTAGGGGTTATCCATCAGACACTCCGTATTTCGAATCCCGGTACTAAGGCTATCCACAAAACGTTAAAAGCCGTATGTGTCGTGCCCAATAGTAAGTATGATATTAGGGAAGAAATAGGATGTCAGCATGAATGAAACTGAAAATTTTACCATTTGAAAACTGAGCAATTCATTTCAAATTGGTTGGTTTTTGACATGCATTTTTACCTACTGTGGAAGGACTTCGACGATTGTTTTAACCTATGAAATTAACATATATTATGAAGATTAACAATAAGAATATGATAATAAGTAATATTATCAAATAATTAGCATGTTTCATAAAATCCATTTTTCCAAAATGGACATGACCCCCGAACAACTTTTATTTCCTGTCAAAATGTAGCATCTTCTTCCGTTTTATTTATTGCTTAGAGCTTATCATTCCATAAACATCGAAAGACGGCTATCAGAGGAGCTGAACCCCGGCGGTCCGTGCGTCTACGAACCTCTTACCGAATCAGGACGATACTCCAGGCCACTACGGTCTTCTCTACGGAGAGGTTTCAGGAGGTTGTCAAGGAGACCGTGGTCAGAACTCGAAGATGACCATGACTCCGATGATGAACTATGAAATTTCGTCACCAACTTAATGACGATTAATTCAGTCAGTCGATTCAAATGGGTTTTTTTTTCAGTTTGTTAAGGAAAACCCACCCAACAAAGAACTTGGTCATATGCCACGACATCAAATGCCAACTGACTCCCAGCCCTACTCCGACCGGACTGCCAGTTTAAGACCAAGAGATCATTGTGCGAGGGTAGTGCCGCGCAATGTGTAGCGCATACGGACTCTGTTGGAGGACAAAGTAATGGTTATTATAATAAATCAATCAGTCAATGCAAATGCATCCTGGTGGCTAGTATACTGTATATCATATGTAGCTTTAAAATGGTGCAAGTTCTTTTCGTCAAAATGTCTCAATATTATGAATTGGACAAAGGTTATTGATTTATGCCGATTTATTTCATCTGTGGTCTGTAAATGTTAAAAAAAAAATGCACCAAACAATAAGAGGTTTCCGGGAAATGATAGAGGAGCCATGAATCCACTGACAAGGGTTTATTCGATTTTTGAGGTACCGTATCAGGATGATGCAACATCCACTGTAATAGACCTATTACGTATAGTAAGTCTACCGTGTCATATCATAATATACCCATCAGGCACTACAATATCTTTCCTTTCTTACATTTATCACGTTTTGATTCACTGGGAACATTATAGGCTACAGTGTACCGGTATGTGCGTTCCCTGCAGAGCTAGGCTATATAACTTTTATATGCATTAGGCCTAGCCTAACAGCGTAACATCAACAGTGTTAGACTTGTATTGTGTGTGTGTGCTTTGATACCAGATATCAGTTTCTATCTTCAAACGAGTGCTTAATATGTAGAGGTGGTCCAGAATTATTTGTTGTTGTTTTTGGGCGCCCACATATATATGGTTTGAAAATGACGCCACTTTTAGAGAGCACATTATGTTAGCTTTCAACTGGTACGCAGATCTAGTGTCTAGAATTTGTCTACGTGGTGTGCTGCTGATGCTGAGTGTTTCGAAAGATACGTGAAATTTCCTTTGCTCTTATAACATAACGTGTGTATGCATTAGAAAGAGCGTATAGCCTACATAACTCAAATGATGTAGGCTACTAATTGGTACTAATAATAAACTACTTCTTATATAATTGTAAATAATATCAACGAGATTGTCAATATTTAGTGAACTATGCCATAAACATAGACATACTACAAGTCGTTTATTATATATAT